>JAXIVJ010013200.1:0-17500 GCA_036785665.1 Chirona hameri
GCAATGGAAAGCTATTGAAACATGCAATCGACAAGGTGTGCTCAGCTTTAAGCTCAGGTCAATAGTTGAGGCACCAGAGCTCACCAAATGTCAAAAGGCTATTTTTTACAACACAGTTTTTTCACTAATAGATTTTTACCTAATAACGACAAGGCAATAATGTTGATGCCATCGTGTTGTATCGTCAAGGCACTTCTACTCATGTTAATGTTAACTAGGTTAGGTCAACTTTAAAATTTGACCTCAAGTCAAGGTCAAGTGGTGACCCAAGTAGGTTATGTTGCATATGGGAAGACGTACCTCGACGAGACAAACACATTGGTGTCGGTTTCACTTCTCTATTGTCATTATGTCGATAGTTATTGACATACAACTGTTGGTGACCTCGGATGACCTCGGCTGACCCTGTAGGAGTCATTGAACAAAAATGGCACCTAGGTCATCAAGAATGGCCTATAATAACATGATCCAGTGGGAATTATAATGATATCTTTCGTATCCTTGTAATAGGAATCATTGAATATTTCCCCATTGACTTATAATGGGGAGATCACGAAATTGACCCGACCTTAGGTCGCCGATATAAAACAAAATCCAAGATACACGAATTGTAGATATATAAGACCTTATGAAATAATGTAAGTGTAAACTGATCATCCAAAAACTGTGATTGTGGTACGACCACAAGTTTTTTGGGAGGTGGGGTCACGTGACCTAAGGCCTTTTGCATAAAACTTACAATATACGTCGCCGGAGTAAATCGTAGAAAATCAAAGAAAGAGCAGATTCTACGAAACTTCGTAATTTGTGTTTCACCAACCTCCTATCTCCTTTCTTAGAATGTGCCGGATTCTAAGATATGACGGTCATATCCACAATACAGTAGTGTCAAATAGCTACAGCGCATCCACGCTATTTACAATATAGGCTACACAACAGTTGGACATAAATATAATAAAAAATAACTTGTAATTTTCCGAAACCAATATTATCACCATCTGCATTGATATTAGGATCTGTCTTAGAAACTAGTGTTCGTCCGCCTCCCAGGCAGCTGATGTGTGCTGCCACATCTGTCCGAATACGGTGACTGCTGCTGCTACTAGATGGCAGCACACGGGACTAACAACAAAACCCGGACAAAACGGGAACGCGGTAGTGGCTCCTCCTCGGGCTGCGCCGAGCTGTTGGCCGTACGGCTGCTGGTTTGGCCGCCGCCGCCAGGTCGGACGACGCTCCTGGGCAGCTCCCGGCGCTGGGGACGGCGTGGCGCCGCCCGATCCGGCCGGCACGGCAGTGGAGAAGGCAGGGGCGGCCGGGGAGACGACAGCGGCCGGCAGGGAGACGGCGGAAGACGACTGTCCGCCGCCGCCGCAGTCTCGCCGGCCGTCTCTGCCTCCTTCACTGCCGCGGCGCGGCGACCGGCTCGGGCGGCGCCACGCTGTCCGAGCGTTTATATATTCGAATTATCTAATAAGTAATGCCAGGGACTCCGCCACGGGGGACGGGGGGAAATTTCCCCCATTCTTGGGCCAGGGGATTATTCCTCAATTTTCCCTGACAAACAATATAAATCAGTGTTCAGTTGTACTCATGATTTGTTAGGTACATACCTACCTCTCACCTGTTGAACAAGCTTTCGTTGACATTCCACCCCCCCCCCCCCCTCACCCGCTCAACAGCATTTCGCTGACGCTCCCCCCCTCACGCTGCTCAACAACTTTCGGTTTTGATCATTGCACCCCCCCCCCCCCCCCCCCCCCCCCACCCCTCCGGTCAGCAACTTTTTGGTTGACGCCCCCAGTCAATAACTTCTCGCTGACCCCGACCACTCAGCTTCCTTGATCCTGCCCCCCCCCCCCCCCCCCCCAATTTCGAAGGCGTGGCGGAGACCCTGAGTTACGGTGACGGACGTTAGATATGGAGCCTGTCTATCATCTGGGACCACTTTGGTAACGATACGGCAATACATTCGGGATGTTATGCGGTACCCCGTCCTTTGACATTTAATTTGACTTTGAAGGTGACCTTGAACAGCAAAATGAAGGTAATATTCGTGATCAGCGTGTCAGAATTAACTGTGGGCCGAAGTTTGGGGCAAATCTGAATCTGTGCCGAATCCATCGCTGATTTAGTCGCTTGCTTCACGGACGTTATATTTGCCTGAATGATCCCGACACAGGACACTCCATGTTTAATTATTGTTTATTCTGGGGGCGGAACGTCCTTGGGCGTCTTTGGCGACGGTTTTCCGGTTGGAGAACATCTTTGTCCTCGACAAACTCCATTTGTCCGCGCTCCTTATCAGCAATACTTTAGAAAACCGATGCTTACCAAATGTCGCCCTCAAAATCAAAGTAACTATATATACCCTTCGTAGATTTTTCCCTGCTAGTTTAGGATTTTAACATTTATTTCGCGGATGTGGCGTGATAACCAGACTACTTTTTCTTAAACCTTATTTTTATGAAACAGGATTCCCTTGGAACAGCTTCACGCACCGGCCTAAATTCATCACTGTTCTGTTTATTTTCAGGATCTTGGTGAAACACGATGTCTTGGAATGGTTACGCTTCTAAGAGGAATCGTACTTTTTTTCTGTTTCGTAAGTTTTATGCAAAAGGCCTCAGATCTGGTGACCTGACCTGAGATGACCCGAGGTATTTTTTAAAACATAATGTGTGCAATTGATGGCCAAACAGCTGTGCCAAAAACGGTGACTATCCTCGAAAAACCTGAGGAGGGGGTTGGTCTACCCCCCCCCCCCCCTCCCGGCACGGCGCGGGTTAAGATGTCGTGGTGAGGGAGCGAGAAAGGTCTTAACTGACGCTGTTATCTCGAGTCATTTAGACTAGAGGGTTGTGAATGATAGTGAATTTTGAACATATTGCGCATCGCGCAACGCTGGCCATCTAGTCCTACTCTTATATTAACCCTATTTGTAACAGGCTCCTGGCTACCCCTATTTGTAACAGGGGGGGGCGGATTCCGCCCCCCGGAGATCTCGAGATCTACCCGTCCGATTTTCAAAAATGAAACGGCGTTTGGTTCCCCTCAACACGACCTACATTTCTAAGTAATAAAACAATCTACATTTTTGATAGGGGGCAAAAACTACACATTTTAGTGGTATTTGTGATCCAACACAGCTGTCATGTTTATCAACCGATTTTAACACAACCAATGGCAATCGATAGAGATTGAATTGGAAATTGATATATGGCGGTGACTTTTGCAAATTCAAAAATAATAAGCGTGTGCAGGTCACCCAATATGGGGGTGAAGTAAATGCGTAGTAAAACCATTTTTTTATTTTGTTTTTATAAATGAAATGGTATGTTATTGTGACATTAGACAAAACAGTTATAAATCATATTTTTTGCCATAGGCGGTACCAGGTTAGTGAACAAGGGAGGTCAAATTGGGAAAACAAATATTAACCGCAGGCAAGTTCCTACCCAGCACTATAAATAAGTTACTGATCGTAGATAGTTCCTTTTACATGCTGTACTTCATCATAGGCGTATCCAGGATCCAAACTGGGGAGGCGCAATACCTTTTCATAAGTATATTATCCGCTATTATGATACTAACTAGTCAACAGCGACTATTTCACTTACAACTTCAATTCACATTGCTTATCCCCTTTTTTACCCTACCTGGACACGCCCATTATCTTATAATCGTCATAGAGTACCCTGTGGTGCGTGTTTCATCCGAAAACGGCAGTATGTTATGTCATTGTAGGCCCACGCCTCTTAGTTTCCTTGCAATAATATGACCCCCTTTCTTCCATTCCTGAGCGCGCCTTTGAAAAAAATGACTTTATTCCCTCTCCTGGCCTCATATGTGCATATATCATTATAAACTAACCGACTATTGCGCCGTAATCGCTGGCATATCGTCATCACTATGCCAGTCACCCCCTTTGCATGTGCCTAAACACGCCCCGGAAGCTCTATATGTAATAAATTATTCAAATAATGGAAGCAGAAGCTATCTTTTACATCTTGATAGCTATAAATGCCCCTTACATCGCTCTATTGGCTTCCCGACAAGCATTGAATACTTCCTGGAAACCACCCTTTTCAAGCCCCTGAAACCGCCTCTGCAATGCAATTTTTATGATATTCCATTAACATCAACTAATTTGCACTTGTTGAAATCACCTTAATCCGATGTAACTCCTTCATAGTTGAGACAGTTAGGAAGAAACCGTGAAGATCGCATTTCCATATTATCGCCAAATGTCACCGCCGAACACACCCAAAACCGTGCCCTGGAACCGCCTCTGTTCAGGTTAAGAACTCAACATTTTGACTCCGTATGTGCAAGTGTGTTTTGGGAAAAGTCCCAAAATTACATGGGCCTGCTCCTAGCCGTTCTGGAGATATCTGCGAAAAACATGAGGGAGGGGGGGGGGGGGGGAATCCCCCCCCCCCCCCCCTGTTACAAATAGGGTTAAAAACGGAATGTCCGTGTGTATGTAGGTAGGAAAGCAATATCTTACCGGGCCACAGCGCCGAAACGGCAAGAGCTGCCTCGGCGAAATTTTTACACATAAATAAGATATTTGCGAACCTAGATTTTGGGCTGAATTCGGAGCGCGTGCAACGTCTGTGACGCACGTGAGGGCTGAGTTTTTTTTTGGAGGGGGGGGGGGGCTTGGGACCGCCGCCGTCAGTGCTGCACGTTAGAGCTCTTCACAGGACACATTTTAAGCCCCTTCCGTTCCAGCCCATTCAGCCAGATCAAAACCCGTTCCACCCCCACTTCAAAATTGTATTGTATTGTATTTTACTCAAACAAACCATCCACCAAACAGTGGCTATTACGGTTTTGTGCCAAACATTGGTAAAGGAGCACAAAGACGGGTTAAAATCAGGCACACAACTGAACTAAACTATCCTAAACATGACACAGAGTGCAGCACAAGACACATCACAGATCTGTGATGTGTCAGGTTACATGGTTGGAAGCGAACAGCTTGACCTTGAGGGCCCTTCTAAACCGTCCCACAGACATGGCACACAAGTCAGGTGGCAGTGAGTTTAACAGGTGAGCGGCTCGATACCCGAATCTCCTTTTCCCGGCCTCATTCCGCACTCTCGGCAGAGACAACAGATGGTCCTGCCTGGTTTGCCTACTGCGATCAGGCCGTCCACAGTTTGCAGTAAACAGGTCTGCAAGAGATTCTGGCTGGCCGGTACTACGGATTTTCTGGAGTAGGCACAGGGTCTGATAGTGGGAGAGACCAGGAGCGTCAAGCCACCGAAATGAATCACGCACACCCGACATGTGGTCATATTTCCGTTTACCAGAGATGACTCGAGCCGCGAAGTTAATCAGCTTCTGAATGCGAAGGTGATTTTTGGCGGAGCCGTTCTCGTAAACAACCAGACAGTATCGGATGTGGGAGATCACGAGGGCGTTGACGATTTCCGGAAGGGTTTCAGGTGGAAGGTAGTGTCTGAGGTGGGACAGGCCAGTCAGGATGCCGCAGCATTTACGTGAAAGTGCAGTCACATGAGCGTCCCACGAGAGATGCCGAACAAAGAGAACTCCAAGATTTCTTGCTTCGGTAGTGGGGGTCAGGGAAGTACCGCGGAAGTTAACCGTAAAGGACGGATGTGAGCGCAAATTTTGTCTGGTACCGAGTGTGAGAAGCTCGAACTTGGCTACGTTAACTTTGAGGCCGTTGCTGTGAAAATAGCTGCCAAGAGAAGAGAGGGCAGACTCCATGCGAGCGATAAGCGCTGGCAGGCAAGATTTAGTTTCTGAGACTAAGACCTGAGTGTCTTGTGCCAATGACCTGAGTGTGAGACTCAGGTCATTGGCAAAAGCGCAAAAGAGGATAGGGCCGAGGGACGAACCTTGGAGTACTCCCTGATTGATAGCTCGTGGTGAGGAGATTTTGAGTGTGCCGTCTGAACCGGTGTAGCTAACACTCTGAGTATGACCATTTAAGTAATTTTGAAACCAAGATGTACTTATGCCGAGAGTCTGGAGCTTGTTGACAAGTTTTTCGTGATTAATGACGTCAAAGCATTTGCTCAAATCTATGAGACAAAGAAATGAGATTTAGCCGGTGTCAAAAGCCGAAAATATTTCATCAGAGATGCAAGTGAGAGCCGTCTCCGTGCAATGCCGCGGACGAAACCCGTGCTGGGTGGGAGAGAGCAGGTGGTTTGCGGAAAGGTAGTAGTAGGGCTGGCGTTGGACCGCCCGCTCCACTATTTTAGAAATAATCGGAAGTTTGATGGGTCTGAGGGATCGCCCGACTTGTAAATCGGGTGGACAAGTGAGTGTTTCCAGAGGTCGGGAATGTTGGAGGTGGTGATGCATAGGTTAATGGCGTGAAGCAGTACATGACCAATGGCATTAAACGCAAGTTTTAAGATGCGGATGCAAATTCCGTCATCGCCGCGTGCAGGAGAGTTTCGCATGCTGAACATGATATTATGCAGCGATTGGAGACTGATGGGATGAAGTGAGAAGGCGCACGCCCTCACTCTCGGTAAGGGAGTGGGGAGTGAGGGAGCCGGTCCGTAACTCTCCAGTTCTGCCGCTACCCTGGGTCCTAATCCGACGAAAAAGTCGTTTAAGGCTTCGGCGGACGCAGATGGCAGCACCTGACCGTTAGGGTTTTTGCTCCCCACTATATCTCTGACGCTCTTCCAGACGCTCACACGTCCCTGCTCTTTAATGCGCTAGCTAATATGCAGTTTCTTTTCTGCACGAAAGGCCGAACGTGCCAGACGGTTAACAGAGCGATATTCTACAGAGCCATGGCCATTGGCCATGCACTCTCAAGGTCTCTGAGCGATTTTCAAAAAAAATATCCGTGAATCGAACGGTAATCATCTTTGATAATCATCTTCAAGTCTATTTCTGCTCTAAGAGGTTATCGTGTTCAAATGTAAGTTGAAAGAATATTTATATTTTCATATTGATAATGACTCCTGAGTCCTGAATTCACTTCGCACATCTTCTGTTAATTGCAATTTGGAGGGAAAGAACTGCTAGAATTGCATGCAGCCAGTGTGGACTGTAAGGGAACATTATTAGGTTCATTAAATAACATATAATTTATCTCAAGTGCCCACCTCACTTACCTAAGTTTCGAATTTCCTACTCAAGCGTTATTATTATAAAGCCATGTCATGTCAATTGTCAATGTAGGTTGGTAGCGGTAGGTGCCCAAGCGATTTGTTGGACCAATCGGCTATCTATTGATGCAATGTGTGATGTATGACTGAAACAATCAAACCATACCCATATCTACAGTTGATTTCATCTTAATTTGTTTTTGTCTTTCTTGTGAATGTCCTGGTTGGATTGAGCATTCCATGTGAAACAAGGAAACATACTTAATTCTTTCAAATATGGCCAAAACTCACAAGAAATCTTACACCACTCACATTGAGTGTGGGAGTTTTAAAACATGACAAATGCATTCTTATATTTTATCACCACAAAAGGTTGTTGTTGCTGGATTAGGGTGTGTAGCCGTGCCGTGGCGTGAGGCTACCACAAAAGCTGAAATATGCTTAAACTTTTTAATGGGTGCGGGTGGAACGGTAGCCCCTTCAGTTATTATTTTACTCGTGCCTTGCTGTCTTTGCCTCGCCCGCGTTTTAAGCCACGTGTTATCGAGCGCCGGTCTTTTAAGCGATTTGACCTGCTAAGTTTCGAAACTGTACTGCTTGCTATGTGTACTGCTATGTGTTGTTTTAAGATGTAGTGTGAGAGTGAGACAGAGCTCAACTGACGCTGTTATCTCGAGTCATTTACACTAGAGGGTTGTGAACTATTCACTTAGAATTTTGAACATATTGCGCATCGCGCAACGCTGGCCATCTAGTCCCAGTCTTATATTAAAGACGAAATGTCCGTGTGTACGTACGTACAGTCGGTCTATTATGAATCTTCCGGCGTAAGTAGATGGCGCTGCGGTCGAGGTAAAATAGACTCATCCTAATAGGGGTGTACCCACAGTGACAGCTCAGCCGGCGCGTGAGCTGGGGGAGGGGAGGGGAGAGGGGCGCCTGTGTTCATCAGAGTGACCCGGAATGTGCTTTCGACCTATCGGGTCCAAACTTACATCCTAGCGTTACACAATACACATCGCAGCGGTTAGGCAGGGCCGGTCCAGGCCGGTCCAGTCGAGCCAGGTCGGACCGGTTAAAGCGAGCTATTTCTGTCTATATGGCTAAGAGTGTTTGTCATCACACATATAGCACAAATCTGTTAATGCTTTCACCTCAGAATGACCACGCCAGCGTGCTGCCTAATGACATGAATTATGACGCTGTTAACGATGCCTCACTCTGTTTTATGATAATATTGTTTTCTCTTATAATCTAAAGTATATGCTTCACTCACAAACACAAACAAGCGATCTTCAATGTAATTATGAGAAATAACTAAAACACTTCATTAAATACAAAACAATCAGTGAATATAAACAATCACTTGAACATGTATTTTACGAGATAGAAAAAAACACGTCGCATCGGAATCAGCATCCACGCTTTGACAATGAATGGCTGTTCTGTAATACCTTTCTGAGTCAGTTCACGGGCTGGTCCGTATACCCGCCGGCTATCCCTAGCTGGCAGAGAACCAATGCTTCCGTCAACCAGTAGCTGGGATAAGGATAGATAGAACAGCAAGTAACAGCGTTACATACAACAGATGCAATAGCTTGATTGGTAGAGTGGCCGGTGCCCTATTATTGTTATTCTCTTGACCGTGGGTTCAAACCACGGTTAACTGCACGTTTTTAGACTTAATCCGCGCGGCGCTGGGGGGGTAAATTTTACCCCCCCTCCCGGATTTTCTCCAAAACTTGAAAACTATGACAGATATCGAAATGAAACTTTCGGTACCTTATGGTACATCAATTCTACATCTTGTGTTACAATTTTTTTTTTTAATTCGTGAGAATTTTGAGGAGATAATGACGTTTTAGTGACGTCATGTCATGTCATTTTTGGTGAAAAAACGTTAAATGTTTGAAAAATCGTAGAAAATAGCGTGTTGATGCAAATCGCAAATAAACGAAGTCAAAAGAAAGCAAATAACATTGTCTTTAACATGGCTATCTCAGATGTTAAAAATTTTGGGTTTTTGACCCAAAAAATGCAAAAAACTGATTTTTGGGGAGAATTTCCACAAAAGTTTTTTGTTTGAAGATTTTCAAAAAACAGGAATATATATTAGAGAACCGAGTATGAAAGATGTTCAAACCAAATTTCAAAGCAATTTCTTTATTTTTGACTGACTTATGGCTCTCTAAGAATAAGTAACTCATGACGTCATTTTTTTAATTGCGGTTTTTGGCTTTTACTGACCAGATACAGACAAATAAATGCCACCACGGTATTTCGAAGACAAAACTAGTCTAGAAACATGCAATGTTTATTTAGATTAATCAATTTCAAATGTTGACCTTATTGTGACCTGACCTTGACCTGAGGGCGATTATATGGTGTCAAGCTGTGAAAATGGCTGCTTCTATCGAAGTATACGTGTAAAATAACCCATACAACATGTGTCGCATGGCTTTCGTAGACCTGTGACCTTTTGTGACCTGACCTTGACCTTGACCTTTGCTTAAAATTTCACTTTTACTTATGCGGGAGATGCATTATACATTTGGGAGCACTTTGTGAGATAATAGTTGCAATACAAGGCTTTGGATGGAAAGTATAGCCCAAAAACCCAAATACTTAAATTTTGACATTTGACCTGACCGTGACCTGACATGTGACCTTATGTTAATATTTTCGGGCATGCGTTAGATTCTTCTCACTGGGAGCTTTCGATCTCCGCCTTGCGCATCTCGCTGCGGTTATTGGTTCGGAAGATACGAGGGGGGGGGGGTAAAATTTACCCCCCCCCCCAGCGCCGCACGTTCGGATGGAGACCCCAGCGCCGCGCGGGTTAAATGTCGAAAAATACATATTTAGCACGAGTAGTGGACATTCGTGGGCGGATCCAGAGGGGGAGAGGGGGGGGGGCACGGGCCATGCCCCCCCCCCCCCCCAACCACCTGAAATCGGCGCAAATTTGACACATTTCCTGAGATAATATAAAATCTAAGCAACTTTTACTACGGAAAGTTTGTTTTAAATCAGTTATCGATGCACAAGCAAGCGAAATCCGATGAGTTTTCAGGATTGTGTGAGACTTTTGGGGATTTGCCCCCCCACCCCCCACCCAAAAAAAATGAACCAAACCACCCATTCTGGATCCGCCCTTGAGTGTATTGAACTCAATCTCAGTCTTACACATTCTCACGTCATTCTGATGGGTCTTCTCTAGCAGTAGCAGTAGCATCCAGCACACAACAAATAAAACAAACGAAAGGCAGTGCGCCTAAGTTGCGCCGTTATTTCTTCTAGCGACGATTAATATCCTTGAATAAGACCCTGGCTGAATATTAGTCTTATCGTCGAAATAATTACTACAATTCAACCATATCCGAAGGAAAAAATATTGGGCTCTTGGCGAAGCTTAAAGGCACTTTTGCATATGACACAGCTCCCCTACTTTAGGAGAGAAGATTTTTCCGAAGCATGGACGGTTGCTTAATGCTTACGAAGTGATGATGTCAGAATGGCCAATGCAAAGGATTTGAAGGCTCTTAACTCGCCCTGATGACCAAGGGAGTTATAATATGCTCTATTGTGGAGAATTACTTTCCTTTGTTGGAATTAGCTGAGATCCACATAATAATACATATTGGTAGATATGTGCATAGATCCCAGACATGGATCCTGGATCCGAGAAGATGCCTCGACAATTGTTTTATCATGTATATAGGATCCCAGTGGACCCCATGACGAAATGAACCCAAGGACCTTGGATCCAAGTTGATCCCGAGGTGAAGTAAAGCAACGGATTTATGATCCCATAGGATCTCGTGTCAAACAAAATTGGATATATGATGCCATTAGATCTTGGATCCCATAAGGTCAACAATATCCTCAAATTCATTGAGATTTTTAGCATTTCAAAACTATAAAAAATACTGGATTTTGCTTGAAATAACTAGACAATTGTTAACAATTTACCAAATTATGATTTGGGAAATTTCACATTTGTAATGGATCCAGTGGATCGCACAATATGAGGAGGAGCGGATCTATGATCCCTGAGGGTCTCAATATAAATCAGAGGTTATAATTTTGGATCCCACTACTCACTAGATCCCATTATAATTTCGTAAGGAGGATCCACTTTTTGGGATCCACGCACATGTCTGCATATTAGTTATTCCTAAAAGTTTAAATATGTCAATTATAGAGGATGGTTAGTTGGTTAACCCGCTAAGGGTTAACCTATACCAAATTCTTTCTTTTTTGGAGATTACAGGGACAACGTGGGAAACACTCAATACCACTAGAGCCCTTCATGGGACACATTTTCAGCCCCCATCCCGTTCCAGCCCGTTCAGCCAGACCCAAACCCGTTCCAATCCGAATTCATAATTGATGCCCCATCAATTCCCACCCATTCCCACCCATTTCAGCATGTCACTTTTTTGTGGTGCTAAAAATGGTCTGTCACAAACCCGTTCCAACCCGTTACATTGCCAAAGAATTGCCCTATCCCCACCCATTTCCATTCCATTCCCATTCCCATATGGAATTCCCATTCCATGAAGGGCTATAAATACCACAATCATTCATTTGTTTTACTCAAAATCGTCTTATAGTTTGAAGTCATTAACCCTCGCCAGTGCAGGGGGGGGGGGGGATGCCACGCCCATGATTTTTCGGGAATAACTCGAGAAGTTATCAACCGATTCCGATGAAACTTTCAGTACCTTTTTTAACAATTTGACACATACTCATATAATTTGAAACTTCTACTCTCTATGACACGTGACCTATGACCTGTTTCTCAAGGTAATGTCAGTCAGTCGCAACTGGCGTCCCGTAGTATCGATGTTTGTAACTTGTGCAGTTTCCGAGTGTGTGTTGCTCAGGAGCATATGCACAGGTGTTAACAGGTGACATTTATGGCTTCCGCTGAGATCGTGACCTCAGGTAACCATTTCAGAAGTCAACCGAGGTCAATGACCTCCGATGACCTCAGATGACTTATTTGGTCTCTGACAGTTTCTAGGGGATTTTGTGACGCTGATTTCATATTTGGCTCCCATTTTGCACAATTATATGCTCATTCACGATTCTAGCTCGATTGTAGTTCAATCTCTAGGCATTAACGACTTGGATGACATCCGGGTCATTGATATGACCTCAGATGTGACCTAATGACATAGGACCTTAAAATCGGGTAGCATCGGCTTTCCACTATCACAAGCTACACGCTCGTTTGTAATCGAAGCTCTAGCTCAATTAGGGGCACCTACCCATTTTATCCGCTATTATGATACTAACTAGTCAACAGTGACTATTTCACTTACAACTTCAATTCACATTGCTTACCCCCCTTTTTACCCTTCCTGGACTCGCTTATTATCTTATAATCGTTCGTAGAGTACCCTGTGGTGCATGTTTCATCCGAAAACTGCAGTATGTTATGTCATTGTAGGCCCATGCATCTTAGTTTCCTTGCAATAATATGACCCCTTTCTTCCATTCCTGAGCGCACCTCTGCACAAAATGACGTCATTCCCTCTCCTGTCCTCATATGTGCATATATCCTTATAAAATAACCGTCTATTGCGTCGTAATCGCTGGAATATCGTAATCACCATGCCAGTCACCCCCATGTGCCTGAACACGCCCCTACAACTCTATATGTAGTAAATTATGCAAATAATGGAAGGAGAATCTATCTTTTACATCTTGATAGCTATAAATGCCCCTTACATCGCTCTATTGGCTTCCCGCCAAGCATTTAATACTTCCTAGAAACCTCTCCTTTCCAAGCCCCTGAAACCGCCTCCGCCATGAATTTTTATGATATTTCATTAACATCAACTAATTTGCAATTGCTTCAATCACCGTAAACCGATGTAACTCCTTTATAATTGAGGCAGTTGGGAAGAAACCATGAAGATCGCATTTCCGTATTATCGCCAAATGTCGCCGCTGAATCCTCCCAAAAACGTGCCCTGGAACCGCCTCTGTTCAGGTTAAGCACTCAAAATTTTGACACCAAATATGAAAATTGATTTTGGAAAAAGTCACAAAATTCCATGGACCTGCTCTAAGCCGTTCTGGAGATATCTGCGAAAAACATGAGAAGTGGCGGAGTCCCCCCCCCCCCTGTTACAAATAGGGCTAACACAATTCCCTCTCCTTTGTGCAAAAGACCACGCATGTTTAGAAGATCGGGCCCAGGATAAAGTATTCTTGACCGATGACCAAAATGTTAATTATACACATTTATTACGTTCCTTGCTGAGTTGCCATTTTGAAATGTTCAGTGTGCACAATACCAATATATTTTTGCAGAAAAAAAAATGATTTTGGTACTGGCTTGGTCACACCTGTTTTAATTCGGATGTGTGGACCGCGTGCAGGTTCCAAGAATAAATTTGGAACTTAGGTGGTAGGGCAGGGCTGTTTGAATAAAGATGTTCCAAATTACTCCGCAATTTATCGTTATTTTTTCCGTTTTAACATGGCCTCATTTTAAAACCATTCGACAAGAAACATGAAATCGGAAACGAGAAGTGTTAGCGTAGGAAGAAGCAGAAGGGTTTGCAGCTGCATCTACCCAAACTCAATAGAGGATGCGTAATAAAATGACTCGGCCAGGTGACGTCAAATCTCAAGTGGTCAAAACTCAAAGTAAAAGCTCAAGTGGTCCGAATTCCCCCACATTCCCCTACAATGAGCTTAAGGTTAAACTCTTGTTCATAATTTGTCCTTGAATTTGACTCTAAGTCACATTTGAGTCAAAATCAGATCTCTAAGACTCTTGAGTCAAATAAAGTCGATACAAAAATATTGGTATCAGTCAAGAGTCGATACAATTCATCATTTTTAGAACAGTACTGGAGTCAAAAGTTAAGTCAGCCCATCGGCTGATGAGTCAGACTTGAATAAACAAAAAACGAGTAACTTACAAGTCTGCTCTCATAACGTTCGAACTTAATCTCAACTTAAACTCGTAGTGCACGAACAAAGCGATTGAGTTGCCAGCCACAAAAAAAATCCCTTCCGTCACACCTTCCATGAATGTTTCAACACTGCATACATTTGACTATCAGTATTATTATTTATGAGCTGGAATATATGAATGTCCTGCACTGGCCGCCGGCAGCAGCTGAGCGCCACTAGTCCACGCCGACGTGGCCTCACTACGCCGCAAAAGGCGGCGACACTGGCCATGTACACCGACAGAGCGAAGCGTTCACTGCCGACCGCTAACGGTATGACCGGTTATCGGGAGACTATCGAGATCAAGGCCGACAACGGGATGCGTCCGTCCGATGTCAGTCGGAGGCTGTGATGTGATGTGAGTACTGTGATGTGCTGTGATGTGAGTACTGTGATGTGTTGTGATGTGAGTACTCTGTCATACTGCTGGCACTGCAGCAGTAGGTACCACAGCAGGTGTCAGGGTCAGTGTCTCGCTGTGTTCGCCAGAGGCCATTATCGGATCCAGAACGGTGGTTTGGCGGGGGAGCCAAATCCCAAAAAGTTTCAGACAATTCTGAAAACTCATCGGTTTTCGCTTGCTTATGTAATGATAGTTGATTTTAAACCAGCTTTCCCCAGTAAAAGTTGCTTATATTTTTATTTTTTATCAGGAATGTATCAATTTTGCGCCGATTTCAGGCGGTTTGGGGGAGGGGGCATGCCCGCTCCCCCTCCCCCCCCCCCCCCCATGGATCCGCCAGTGCCAGAGGCCAGAGTCCGACGAGCAACAATACTCGTGTATCGACCAATAACATGCAATTAATCGACATGATAGGATTTGTTAATGTTTGTTTAATCGACCTTCTCCTTCAATGTACCAAAGTAAGAAATGAAACTTTGTTTTACATTTGCATTCGGGCACAGCCCTTCATCAGATGTATTGCAATCGAAATAACACATCATTCACATACACGACACAAGAATAGACATTTAGCACAGCCCGTGAAAATCAGAGACTACATCTTCCACCCAGCCCAGCTGAAAACCTACCCGATTCAAAATAAATACATAAATAAATAAAGGCGAACATTCTGTAGATCAATCACACGAAATTACATTCCTAAGATCACGCTCCATGATAGCATATTATTGTTCTTAGCCAATAGCTATATCAACGCCTATATATATATCAACGAAAAATAACTGAAACAAATAACGACATGATGGGATGTTGAAAAGCTGAATTCATGAAGCGCAAGCTCCAAATTCATTCGAATTTGTAACAATTTATTTACAAAACTTGCGGATCCCGAACGGCAAAGAAGGGTTGGAAAAAGTCCCATATAGTTCCAAGAACTCCAAGGTTCAGGCTCCTGAGCATTGTTCTTGACCTGAGGTCACTTATGACGTCACCATGTTGGACCAAACTTGGTTTGCTTATCTACGGTCCCAAAATGTCCCAAAATAGCGTAAACTTCCGTGAATATATTTTTATACTTTTGTACTTTTGCCTGGCAAAGCGGACACGGCATCAAAGGCGGAGGGCTCACATTTGATTGGTATGGTAATTGAAGTGTCTTCTCTCAAAGGCAAAAAACATTTTTGATATCATGCTTACTGTTTAAAGGGATTATACGGGTTTCCGTCCTGAAAGTATGAGCTTTCAGGACGGGTTTCCGTCCTGAAAGCTCATACAACTGCAAAAGAGTGCATTTGCACTCTTTTGCAGTTGTATGAGCTTTAAACACGTTTAAGACATATACCAGGGACCTCAATGCTCATTTAGTACATTATTTCAGCAATGATCAGCGTTAAACTTGGGCGTTTTTCGAGACTAGTATCAGATAACAAGTACTTGATCGGCACTACTATCCACCACTTTTATCTTAAGATCAATTTTAGAGTTTTGAATTATCTGCAAGTCCTACACTGGATCACAAAATGATTATGCAATTCTAAACTGACGGGACTTTGTATTACTACACACTGTTCGTTGAGGTTTCGTGTTTTTGTGGTTTTCTTATCTCTGGCCTTTAGCGTTGAGAATTTGGTGGTGGCGTATTCATTTTTTGGCATGAAAATTCATGAAAAATTTAGAATTTTATGGGAAAACTAGGTAACTGCTGCTGTCGTTGGAACAAAACAAGTTTATGTTCTTTCTTTATAAAAGAGATGACTGGCTCTGCCTCAGCCGGTCCTGCAGAAAATACGCGGTGGCATCACCGCGCACTTTAGAATGTCCTTACGTGCAGAAGAGGTCATTTCCAGAAAAATGTGGCTACCATGGGACTTCTACCACCTTTATAAGTACGTTTTACTATGTAAATCAATTATTCTGGGAAAAAACGTATAATCCCTTTAAGATATATTTGGCATTGCGCCGCCGTTCACCCTAAATCAGGCGATTTCCCGAGATTTAACATTGGGAATACGCCAATATTTGTATATGAAAATGTTAAATCTCGGCAGAGCTGTGTCGGCAGTGGTGTCATGTCTTTGGCAATAGTGTAGAATGCGAGAACATTGCATAATTTAACAGGATCCAGAGAACATATTTGTTACTCTTTATAGTTGTTCTGCTAGGCTTCGAAACGTGCAGTTTTAGACCGAAAGCCCAATGGCGTCACGCCCAGACGGGCGCTCCGCCGCCGGGCGCTAGTTCCGCGTAAGGCACACCATGACACTGATTCTAGCTCTGGTCGTGCATAAGAACCTTCGACTCAGACGGCAACAGATATTATTGAGTCGGACCGACTTCAACTTCGACTGCGACTATACAGTCAAAAGTATTAACAAAGTACATAGACTGGTCAATTAAGGATGCTACGTCTACAACTGAACGTAGATGTTAGCTGGTTCTTATATTAGCGTAAGCAATGGTTTGGTCAATTAAGGACGAATACAACTCTCTATCGCGATGACTGTGGAACATCTCATCAAATTTAATATCATTTACCTAAGTTGAAAACCAAATTGTTAATATTTCGTAGATTTTTATTTCGCAAAACCCTACGCGCTTGCATTTGGACAATTGTAGAAACCATGGTTTTATTTTACTACGATATACGTGGATTTGCATGCAATTAAGAATGCTTAATTGATAAATATTTCGTGGGTTTTAAGTTGGCGATGTCTAAGATTCATATCAAAGCTTATTTCGAAACGCCAGACAAGAATATTTCGGGCACATGTCACCAACGCAACGCGCTCGTTAAATTTGACGTCATTCCTTAGTAATTCCACTCATGGGCGTCGCAGGCGGGGGGGGGGGGGAATGGGGTGGGGACACGTCCCCCCAACATTTTGATATTTTAACATTGCGCCTATGGGCGTTGCATGGAAAGAATCGACTTCAAAATGCCTCCGCCCCCCCCCCCCCCTCCACACACACACACACACACACACACACACACACACACACACACACACAC
>JAXIVJ010013200.1:20000-32500 GCA_036785665.1 Chirona hameri
AAGACGAGCGCGTTGCGTGTGACGAGAGGAAGCCGCTGATACCCGATTTTAAGGTATTGGGTCATTAGGTGACCTCTGAGTTCATGTCAATGACCCAAAAGTCATACAAATTGAAAATGCGTATACATTGAATTTTATCGAGCTAGAATCGTGTATGAGCATACCATAATGCTTAATAGGTGCCAAATTCGTAGTCAGCGTCACAAAATGTCCTACATACTGACAAATTCAAAAAATTCATGTCAGGTCATCTGAGGTCAGTGTCCTCGGTTGACCTGTGCATGCGCATGACCCCAGTGGAACATATATAACACATAAATGCGCAGATAAACGGACCGTTTTTTTCTTTCTAACTCGAATATAATTGAATTTATAGTTAAACTAGTGGGGTGTAAATTTATATGGCCTGCAATTTATATAGCCTGAACAAAGGTAAAAAAGGCGCCGGCCTGACCATGACGTCGGCCGGCCGCAGTGGCTGGTGGGGGTGACACACCCTCCTCCGATTGGCGGCGGCCGCCGACTACCGCCGGCAACTGGCGCCGGCAGTTGGCAGTTGGCGCCGGCGACTGGCGCCGTCGGCCGCCAGGCGGCACCAGGCGGTGGGGCCGGCGGCAGCAGTCATCCGCCGATCTACTCTCTGATTGGCCAACACATAAGCAGTTCCTAGCGTCTGCCGCCAGGGCGGCCGCGGCGGCTGCGCCGGCGGACAGGTGTCGAAACTGTGTATTTTCAATGGGGGAATCGGCCGTTTTTGCACGCGGCGCCACGCACAAACAACGCAACCGACGATGATGGGACTAAAGGTTTCAGAATCCGATGCACCAGTCGAGTCGATTGGTTTTGTGACGACGCTCCAAGTGCCTTAGTTCTGGAGCTATTAAGCGCCAACCAACAGACACCAGGTGAGGCATCCGATCTCAGCAGGAATTCCCATAGGCGTAAGCCTGAAGCGCGTCGACAATAGGCTACTGTTGAAGAAAGTCGACAATACTGCTTTTATAATGAGGAATACTGGGGTGTTAATTTATATGGCCTGCAATTTATATAGCCTGAGGAAAGGTAAAAAAAGGTCGAATCGTCAGAGAATCTCGTTTTATCTAGTGTAAATTGTTTTGCTCAGGACGGGGGGCATGTCCCCCGTGCCCCCCCCCCCCCCCCCCCTTGGCTACGTCCCTACAGGCAACAACATGCTGGTTCTTACCGCATTGCTCTAAGTTGCTTCGTTTGGAAGGGGCCCTGTCAGCCCCCCCCCCCCCCCCCCGTAGGGCGAAGGTGAACAAAGGGCGAGGGTTAACTCGTAACCTGTCAATGGGAGAGGGAGCCTTGCAGAGAAGGGTGTGCAAAAAACAACACAATTGTTAAAAAGTATTGGTGATCAGGGCTAATGTGGTTCTCCGAGACCTGGCGAGTTGAACGGTGTCCTTTGTATCCATATTGGATTCTCAAAAGGCTTTAGGTTTGGGGTGTATTGAACCATTACGGCAATGAGGGATCACTATCTGCATGGGGTTTCGGTGGACATTTGCGTCTGTTAGCAGGCATGAAGTAATTTCTTCGCTGATGCTTAACCCGAATATTTCTCCAAATTTGTATTTTTTCTTCAAAATTTGCAAAAACCCAAATGTTGAAATAATTAAAACAAAAATGATATTAAAGGATTGCTGATAAAATTCTGGTCCCAATAGATAACTTTTTAATCAAAATATCGAACCAGAAATGTTGGCTTAAAGTGGAACAGAAATGTGTCCAAAAACATGAAAATATGCTTGAAACAAGCTATTGGACACATTTCTGTTCCATTTTTAACCAACATTTCAGGTTCGATATTTTGACTAAAAGGTAGTATATCGGGACCAAAATTTTGTCAGCAATCCATTTATAATATACAAATTTATTTTTTAAAGATTTTTTTTGCAAAATTTGCTTTTTTAAGAAGATTTTTTTTTTCAATATTCGGGTTAAGAATCAGCGAAAAATATATTTATGCCTCCTAACTGACCCAACTGTCCATATCTGGGGGCTATCTGGATATCTGGATATCTGGGGGCTGATTTTCGTGGTGCATGGTTATTGAAATAAGGGAGAGAATTTCGAAGAAAAATATCTGAAAATGCATTGTGAAAAATAATGGTGTGCTTCTGCCGCCGGTGGCTGAAGGACCTTTTTCGAAGGCAGCACTAATTTTGGGCGACATGATTGGCGACATAAATTCATGGCGAAGTACCAACCATTTATTGTTAACCAATTGTACGTGGTTTTGGTGTCTGCTGATCAGGGGCGTGGGAACTACATTGCAAATTTTTTTGGGGCGAAGTTTTTGGCAATACTACGGCAAAAATTAAGACTGAAGAGAAGCAACGTGTGCCGCTCTTTCCCATACCCAATACTGCTTATTGCCAATAGTATGTCATATATTTAAGGACATGGGTATCAAGGTCATATAAGAAAATGGGTCGCCTAACAAGCAAAACAAACTAGAGAGAAGATTGTAAACATGAAGAAGGAGCGACACTGGTATAGGGTCACAAAACGCCGGAGAAGCGGTACTGGAGCTTTCACCGTGCCTGAATCCAGAACCGGCGGGCTTGACTGACTCCCGAACCTGAGGTAGCTGGTGAGGTGATGTGTCGTGCTCTCACCAAGTTGAGTCGTTGACCATGGCAAAACCATGCATTTAGCATACATTTGGTGCTAGTTCCATACTATGCTTCAACCGAGTTATGCTATGCCGTGTTTTACGGTGTTATGGTCAATGTTTCAGGTACGTTTTTATGAATTTATCGTTATACGGCCGTACTCAACCAAGTGAGCTGGCAAGGCAAACCAATGCAATTAGAACACACACACATTTTTAAGAGAAAAAAACCTACCTTCTTATATATAAGTTAGTTATTTAGTTAGTTATTTTGTTTGTTAGTTAACTGTTGCCGAATTAAGGTTAATTAACACGCGCACTGCCGGTGGTTAGCGTCAACCACGAACTGCCGGGGGGGGGGGGGGATTTCCGCCGCCCCCCTAAGATCTCAAAAATTACGCAACGTAGCGAAAATCGGAAAACGGTGAAAGATAGCTCGAGATAAGCTCTATCGAAAGTACTCGATAATTTTTAGGTCAGGTCAATATTGAAGTCACCAGAGGTCATCAAAGGTAAAATTCCGGCTATATGTATATGAGTGTCCTTGATAAAACCGTCTATATCTCGATAAATAAAAGAGCTATCAATGCGCGGGAAAAAACGTTAGATGTCGCTAAGATTCTATCAGAGTTAACCTAAGGTCAATAGTTAGGTCAGTAGAAGCCATTTAATTTGAAACATTCTAATAGTTGCCGATTTAAAAACAAAAACAAAAAACTTTTGGCTGACGCACGATCGAGTAAACAGATTTCACCATTATGTTTCTTTCGCAGAGACGTATCGAATGATATATTGGGTGACCTAGTTAGGCCATATACATAAATTGGCCTGACCTGAGGTCAGGGTTAACTCTTACATTAAGTGATTCGTCTCGACAAGCCGAATAAAATGGTGAAACCCCCATTGCTCTACCTTGAGTTGGTAAAGAGTTATTGAAGAAAAAACATACTTGACCTGGGGGTCACCCGATTGACCTCGCAGAGCTCAAAGAACAGAAATGTTACATAGGGCTTTGCATTTGGTACAAGAGTGGTGGATCTGGTGAAAATTTGTCAAATTTAGCCATTTCCTATAGGCTATAGATGTCCAGGGTGTCCCAGAAAAAGTACCTATTTTCATATCGCGACAACGAGAGAACTAGCAATTCCCGGGCATCCAAACAAAAACCAAAAGATAGCCTTGTCAACGATATTTTATTTGCAGCCAACCATCATCATCTCAGTGTTCCTTGACACCAACCTCCAACTTCAGGTCCCGGATGGTCTTTGGTGCTGACCGGTAGACCCGAGACTTGAGGTGACCCTAAAGAAAGAAATCCAATGGGGTCAGATCGGGCGAGTAGGCCGGCCACGGGGTGGGGGTTCCGAGAGCGATCAGGCGGGTGCCAACTGCTCGCGCAGCCACGCCAAGTTCGTGCCGGCTCGATGAAGTGGCGCCCAAACCTGCTGGAACCAGGATGTGCCAGTCCTGCCATCCTGTCTCTTCCGAAGAGCCGTCAGGAACTTCTCCAGCACGTTGTTGTAGCGTTCAGCGTTGACAGTGACTGTCTTTCCAGCACCATCCTCGAGCTAAAAGGGCCCGATTATGCCCTCGCTGCTGATCGCACACCAAGCTGTGCACCTCTCCGCATGCCCAATCCTCTGGTCGATTATATCTGGCCGTGATCCGGACCAGACCCGCCTGTTTTGCCGGTTGGGCTGTCCTTCGAGGTAAAAATGCGCCTCGTCGCTGAACCAGATCCGATCCAGGAATGATGGGTTCTGCTCGCACTTTCTTAGAAACCAGGCGCAGTAATTCATTCTGGCATCATGATCGCGCTCGGTGAGACGCTGGTGGAGCGAGACTTTGTAGGGAGTCAGCCCCAGGTCCTCCCTCAATACCCTGTGTGCTGTCGACCGACTGCAGCCGACCTCCTGGGCCACCTTCCGTAGATATTTCTTCGGGTCCCGGGTGAAGATCTCCTTCACCTTCTTCACTCCTTCAACTGAACGTTTGGTACGTTTTCTCCCGCTTCTGCCACGGTTCCTGTTGTCAACTGAGCCATGGGCCAGGAGCTTGTGCACAAGGCTCCGAATTGTTCGCCTTGCAGGCGCTTTCCTAGTCTTAAGCAACTTTTTTAATTGCCTCTTTGCTTTTATGATCGATTTCGTCTGGAGGTAAAATGTCACAATTTTTGTTTTGTAGTCTGGAGAATACGGCAACATTGCTGAAGGCCTAGCAATCTCTTCCAGATGAAATAGCATTGATCACAGTGTATTTTTATGCATGTGCACGAGTAATAAGTTTTTGGTTGATCCTCCAGCAAAGGTAAAAAGGAGGTACTTTTTTTGGGACACCCTGTATACGTGTTTTAACTTTTCCCCATTGACTTATAATGGGGAGGTCACGACATTGACCTGACCTTAGGTCACCGATATACAAAATTCGAGATAAACGAATTGTAGGTACATTTCACCTGATGACATCCTCTGAGCTTCAAACCGTTTGGTGAATCACTTTGGCTGTGGCACAGCCGCAAACAATTTAGAGGTGGGGTCACTTGACTTGACCTGGTGACCTGACCTGAGATGACCCGAGTTCAAAAATTGCACACAGTGTGGGTAATTTATGCCCAAACAGCTGTGTCAAATTTCGCTGCGCTGCGCGCCGCCGTTATAACTCCGGTGGGCGGTGACAATGTTCTTGTTCTTATACAGAGTCGAGTGATCGTGTAAAAAGTTTGGGGAGGGGGGGGCGTCGCCCCCCCCCCCCCCCCAGCTCCAAAGTTGGGGTGGGAGGGGGTGGGGGGGGGCGAGTTGACCCCACTGCTCACACGGTTCCCACGTCCCTGCTGCCGATGGGTCAGAACAGAAGTGCAGCAGTACAAAATACAATACAAAACAATAACAATATTTATTTTCATAACGATGATGGTCCATACATTGTCCAGGTGATGGTGCAAAAGCTTGAGCTTAATTCTCGGCACCAACACCTGGTCAAAGTGCGAGAAAGAAAAAAAGTGGTTCCGTTACCACGACCAGTGAGGAGGAGTGGGCCAGTTAGCAATGCAAATGAGGGATGAAGGGTGAGCCGGTGCAGATCCGTGGAAAGACGTTTACGAAAGCCTTGAGGTACTTTCTAAGAATTTTTGGAAAGCAGCGGAGATCAGTGGTACGGTATGTTTTGTTGTGTTTCGGCCAAAGAGAAGTGTGTTGATTTTGTTTGTGTCTGATAAGCTTTGAAAGTCAATGTGTAGGTCAGCAGAAATTTGTCTTGAAAGGTTGAATCTCGCGGTGGTGTACAGTGGACAGTAAAGAAGGAAATGAGTTGTGTTTTCTTGGTTGTGGCCGCAGGTACAAGCAGGGGTTGTGACTTTCTGTATAGGGTATTGGTGTGCGTTCAATTTTGACATCCCCAGTCTGATCTGTGTGTGAAGTGTGTTGCCTAGTTTGGTTCCTAATGTGAAGTAGTGTGATGGTGGTGGTGTGCCATGTAGTGATTTAACATTTTGTTCAAACTGTTTACGGCTTTGGCATGACTGGATGCAATGAGGCAGAAAGTTCCAATTTCGGGACGTGTTTGGGATGAATGATCTCTGGTAGATTCCATGCCCATATTCCACTGACAGTCCCCCACTCTCAGACATCCAGTCTGGGAGTGGGAGTGGGGATGTCTGTGAGTGGGGGACTGTCAGTTGGGCTGCGTTTCTGAGAACTCGTCCTGTGTCTTGTCGGCTAGTCTCGGGAATCATTTGCCTAATGTAGTCTGGTATATGAGTTGTGTTGTCTTTAAGCTTTCTATATAGCAGTAGTCTGTGAATTTTACGCCTCGTCTTCAGGCTGTCCCATCCCAGTTCAAGCCTCAGCTTATTTGTTGATGTCCGCGGTAGTGTGTTAGTAACTATCCTTGCAGCTCTATTTTGCAGTCTTTCCAGTCTCAGTTCGTCAGATATCGTCAGATGTCCGTCGTAGATACAGTCGCAGTAGGCAAAGTGTGGTCGTATATAAGTCTTATGAATTGTGTCGAGTACTTGGCGTGGCAGAAATTTAGCTATCGGGTAAAGCGGACTGAGAGCAATATTAATTTTACGTACAATAGTGTTAATATGGGCATGGAATCGGAGGTCATTCGATAAAGTTAACTCTGAAGCCCAGTTTACACCGGACACGCCATACGTCAACGTCAATTTGGCGGAACGTCGTACGCCATATTCCTGTTTTTGGTGTGAACTCGACGTACGCCAACAGCTGACTGCGACCGGCCTACGAAAGTTTTGATGTACGTCAAATGTTGAACCGTGTTCAACATTTGGCGTTGACGAATGTGTCGGGAGGCGACATGGATACGTATTTATGTGACTTTTCAAAAGAAAAATGCTTGTGTTTTGGTAATAAATGCTTCTAGAAATGTTATATTTCGATTACAGCTCTGGGAGAATGCTGGTCGTAGCTCAAATATGTTCATAGGTGACAACTGATAGGTATGGCGCGTCCGGTGTTCGTGTCCGGTGTCCGGGTCGTGTCCGGTGAGAGGGGTGCGGGAAGTAGAGAGAGAAAAACAAGTTGGAACTTGATTGATATTTGATCTAGTAATGTATCTAATGTATAATCTTGATTCTTGAATGGTTTTTAACACTGTTTTGAAAGACATAATGCCAGGGGTGTAGGAACTATGTTTAAGTTGGGAGGGGGGGGGGGGCAGGAGTCATTCTGAAGTCGATTCATTCCATGCAACGCCCAAAGGCGTAATGTTAAAATCAAAAATGTTGAGGGGGGCGGCTGCCCCCCCCCCCCTTGCCCCTCCTGTTCCTACGCCTAAACAATGCTAATAATAAGTGTAGGTGTATTAGTGTAACCTAACTGGCTGATGAAGGCGCAAGCCGATAGCTTCTATATATCTTGTTTTTATTTTCTAAATCATCTTTTTTGGCACAATGAGAGTAAGGTTAACACTTATTATTATCATTATGTCTCAACAGTGCTAAAACCATTCAAGATAACTCTCATAGTGCCAAAAAAAGATGAATTAAGTAAAGAAAAACAACATATATAGAAACTTGCGGCTTACGCCTTCAATAGCCAAGTGTCACTCATTAAATTTTCTGCACAAAATTCGCTGCACCGGGGAGCCAGTGGCTCTTTCCTCTCAGCTTCAGGTCAACTCTGCTCTTCGCTCTCGAACCACCCGGCAGGACGCAGATCTGGCTCTCCCGCGCGTGAGAACCAAAGCAGGCAGGCGGCGCCTTCTTTTTTTGTACGGCGCAGGTATATAACCGCCTCCCGCTGGAGATTCGCGATTTATCCCTGGGGGCTTTTAAGCGTGCAGTGTCCGAACTTTTAGTTGTGTGAAGTGAGGAAAACGAGTGTGTGACTGCGTGTGCGTGTGCGCGTGTGTGTTTTATTTTATATAGCCCGTGTGCACTTTTATATTCATCTGATCTTATTGTGTGTTGTATACCGAGTGTCTTTTAACATGTCTCTCTTCTTAACCCTGACCCGACACTCGGAATAGCCATTTTAAAATGGAGAGTGTTTTAATTGTTTAATACAAATACAAATAGCCATTATTTGTATTTGTTGTGTCAGACCAAAAACACCCAAAAAAATATTGTGTCAGACAAAATCAAAATAAATAAATCAATCAAAATCAAAATCAAAATAAACAAAATAATAAGTAGACGCAAGCGAAGGCTGCTATATATTTGTTTTTCTTTACTAAATCATATTTTTTCTAACAGACCGTACAAATGCCATATTTTGAGAAAAATGCATACAAAAACGTCAACAGATAGCAGATGACAAGGGCTACAACATGGCTATCTCTGTTTTTATGTTGGTTTTTGACCCCTCATTTTTGTGTGAAAAAATGCCCAGAATCAAATTTTGCATAGATATAAAAAACTATCTGAAACGGCATATCCCTATAAAATAAAGAGGATCATTGTTGGCACGAACGTGACAGTCACCCACTCAATACACCAGTGGGTGACTGGCACGAACGTGACAGTCACCCACTCAATAGAGTGGAGGCGCCTGAATATGGCGGCCGCCACGGCTCGGTGCTCCGTGATTTTTAGGCTGTTGCAGCGTCACCAGGTGATCCACAGTGCTACAAGTTGGCTTACAGCTGCATAAGAACAGTAAGAGGCATGTGGCATACTTATTTTGGCTACTTTTCTTGAGTGAAGTGATTTTTCAACTCTGGCTCTGTGTCGTGTCGAGACACCTAAGGACGTCCACGCTGCTATTTTCGCCACTCTACCGATTCTGGAAGAGGTGGATCGGCTGTTCCGCCAATCAGCGACAGGCAAGGGTTTTCTACCGCGTCCCGGTTTCGCCGAGGAGGAGGAGCCTCGGCCCCAACCAGTTGCGACGAGTCACCACCAGCCGGCGCTTCGGTAGTGGCTGGCAATGGCGGAGGCAGGCACCGCAGAGGCAGGCGGGCGGGGAGGCGTTTGCGGTGGCGTAGAGCTGGGCCATCCGAGCTGCAACTCGACCTACCACCAGCAGAGTACAGCAGCCCTCTGGTCACGATACCCCTGGTCGGAGAAGCTGAGTCCGCCCCTGCCAGCCCCGCACCGCCCCAGCCCCAGTCCCAGCCGCAGCCGCCGGCCGCCGCCGACCGCCTGGCGCCGCTCGCAGCGGAGACCGACCCCGCCAGCCCTCGGCGCATTCCAGTGACCGTAGGGTACCGCCCGCGGCCGCCCGGGCCGAGGGAGGACGCCGTGACACCACGCACGGCGGCGGCTGCCTCCACTGGGCGTCGGGATGCGGGGGAGACCATGTCGGCCGGTGGCCGCGGCCGCTGCCTCGTGCTGCCGGAGCGGCTCACCGTCCGTCGGACCGGCGCCGCCACGGAGAGACGAGCCGCCGCCGGCGGGAGTGGCACAGCGAGGACGGCCAACGTCACTGGTGGCGGTGTCGAACTGG
Organism: Chirona hameri; assembly: GCA_036785665.1. NCBI lineage: Eukaryota > Metazoa > Arthropoda > Thecostraca > Balanomorpha > Balanidae > Chirona > Chirona hameri. The sequence continues at coordinate 29,547 of JAXIVJ010013200.1, forward strand.
AACTTCTTAATGTGCAGTCGCTGCTCCCGAAATTAGCAGACATTAGAGCAGAAGTCAGTCAAAAGCGACCAGAAGTGTTGTGTTTCACTGAAACGAACTTAAAGCAAACCACTCCGAACCGTTACATTGAAATAGAAGATTACCGAGTGTTTAGATGTGACCGCGTCAGGGGCAAGAAGAAATCTGGTGGGGGAGTTGTAATTTACGTGAGAAACGATTTGCAAGCAGAAACTGTCAAAGTGGTGGCCTCATCAGATCAGACTCAATTTGAAGCATTATGGATTAAGGTTAAATTCGATAAGAGAAAGGCAGTGTTAATAAGTTGTATGTACCGTCCACCATCAACCGTGCATTCTCAAGTGCATGCGGACTTTAACGACATTGAGGAACAGTTGCAGAGTGTCATTGCTCAGTATCCGTCACAGCGCATTGTGGTGACAGGTGATCTCAACGCCGATGCACAGACGAACCCGACGGCCAACGCTAGATTGATTGAGCTCGAGAGATATGGTTTGAAATGTATTGTTAGGGAACCAACTTTCTACTGTGGTGATCACCGATCTATACTTGATGTGATTTTGGTGTCTGAAGCAATTCACAATGCCCAAGTGCCGCCATCGTGTACTGTGGAACGCTGTGATCACGCTAGCCATCATTATCGTGTAAATGTTGTGATTACTGTACCGAGAGATAGGTCGAAAGCGCTGTATAGGACAGGTCGAGCCTGGAAATCGTTCGACAGTGATGCATTCTTGGCAGATGTAGCAGCGACTGAATGGAGCACTGTAGTCAATGCAGATGACGATTGTGAGAGGCAGTGGTTGTCATTCGCGTCCAGTTTGAATGAATTGCTCGATGTGCACGCTCCGATTCGACGATATCGAGTGCATAATCCCAGGGGCCCGCATGTTTCACCAGATACATTAGATCTCATGGCTCAGAGAAGACGTGCAAGGGAAAACAACGATCCGGCATACAAGCATCTTAATTTAGTGACGAAACGAGCTATAAGAGCAGATTGTAGGCAAAATTTAGAAGATCGTATCAGAAATTCAGCACCTTCAGACTTATACCGGCAGCTGAAGCCGGTCATCGCCCCAAAGCGGGGACCGACAACAGAACCGTCAAATTTAACTCCGAACGAACTCAACCAGTACTTTACGACAATCGGCTTGGAAACGCGCGACAAAGTCGCAGCGGACTTCGCGCAGTCAGCTCGCGAACGTTTAAATCCAAGATTACCTAGAGTAAATACCGGGAAATTGCGGATTTCTCCAGTAACTCTGTTGCAGCTGCGAAAGACTCTGTTTTCGGTTCCAAATAAGAATTCATGCGTAGAGGGAGACATTCCAGTTAAAATTTTGAAACTATGTTTTCCAGCTGTAGGTCGCTATCTGCTGCGGATCATCAATAAGAGTTTCATAACAGGCACTGTTCCAGAAAGCTGGAAACGGGCCACAGTCATTCCGCTTCATAAGAAGGGTGATCCCAGCATAGCATCAAATTTCAGGCCGGTCACTAACATTCCAACAATAACTAAAGTAGTTGAAAAACTTGTTCTAAATCAGCTGACCAATTATTTGAATAGAGAACATTTATACAGTAACGATCAACATGGCTTTCGAGAAAATCATTCCACTTGTACCGCGCTTTTATCAGTGACTGACGAGATTCTGAAAGGCATGGATCGGTCAGAGATTTGTTTGTTGACGCTTATCGATTTAAGTCGATGTTTCGATGTGATCGACCATAAAACGTTGCTAAATAAACTAGAATTATTACAGATTAGTTCAGATTGGTTTGAAAGCTATCTTAGCGGACATGTTCAGCAGGTAAAAGTAGGTGAAACGTTTTCGGACTCTCTCCCAATCAACATTGGAACGTTTCAAGGGTCATGTCTGGGACCGTTGCTCTATAACGTAGCTAGCAACGACTTGCCGTGCTATATCCCCGACGAAATTAATGGATTTAAAATTATTAAAGCCCGTTATGCAGATGATAGTCAAATTGGTATTGTCGGTCCCCGGAGCCGTTTAGAAGAGATGAAAAGGAGCCTCGAAGAGGTTCTTGATACAATGACCACATGGTTTCAGCAGAACGGTATGCTGGTAAACGCCAGTAAAACGGAATTGATTGTGTGCGGCGACAGGCGGCAAGTGTCGCGTCTAGAAAGTGAAACGTCTATAAATTTTATGGGAGAGATACTCCATTCTAAGACTAGTGTCAGAAATCTGGGTGTAACCATGGATCGTTTTCTGTCGTGGGAGCAACACGTGCAGCAAATAGCGGATCGTTGTTTTGGAATTCTTGTAGGTCTTCTTCATGCCAAGCAGGTGCTGCCTATAGGGACACTACCCAGGTTAATCGATGCAATGGTTTTTTCTCATGTCAGGTACTGTGTGCAAGTGTATGGTGGGACCAGTGTTACGGGGATAGGTAAAATTCAAAAGATATTTAATTTTGCGGCAAGAGTAATCTCAGGACGTAGGAAATATGATCACATCTCGGACGTGTTGAAGCAGTATGATTGGCTAGGGGCAGCACGGTTTATTGAGTATTGTGACATGAGCATGCTACACAAGATTGTTACCACCGGTGAGCCTTCTATGTTGGCTAGTCAGTTCACTTTGAATCGAGACGTGGTGGGCCGTCGTACCCGACAGTCAGACCAGCTGGCATTGCCCAAACCCAGAACGAATCACGGGAAGCGAAATTTTGTGTATCGATCTGCGGCGCTGCTCAACAGTCATTTCGGTTCTAATGTTACGGATGTCCTCACTTCGTCCACAAGACTGGCAAAGAAAATGTTTAGAGAGCATTGCGCGGCTGCCGAAAGTAATACCTAGGCGCCAGTGTCTTCTATGGTAGCGTTTTTACACATGTTTTTAAATGCTTTTTAAATGACAAAGCGTAAGCTGCAATATGTACTTACCATGTATGACAATGACCCTGTA
>JAXIVJ010013201.1:0-37954 GCA_036785665.1 Chirona hameri
GTGGTAGACGGCACGAAACGTCGGGCGGCACCCCGAGACTAGCGAGGCCGGCCGCGACACGCGGGCCGACATTAACAAAAAAGCTGTTCATCTCCTCCGGTGTGGCAGCAGGAAGGTCGGCAGTGCTGCTCCGTTTACCCGCGATTAACGGGCGGACAGTGCGGTACAGATAACTACTCCCCCGAGCCCGCAGTCTCTCCTCTATGTCCGCCCGGCAATCGCGCCTGCTCTCTGACCTGACCCTCTTGTCTAAATCTCGGAAGGCCGGCGATCTCCCCTCACGGCGCAGCTCGCCTCTCCGCTGTGACATTAGGTCCAGGGTCGCCGGGGTGACAACTGGTGCACAAGCGTTCCTAACTGAAATGGTTTTGAGTGGGGCATGCCTATTGACCACCGGGAGCAGACAGTGAGTGATTTAGGACCACATATCGGCGACAGACGGACAGCTGAAAACACCTGACCAGTCAACAAGATGCAAGTCACGGAGCAAACAAACATGATCAATGCTTTTTAAAAGGCGTGTGCAGATGCGAACAGGCTTCCTACGACATTTTGGCAGACATGAAAGGACACGGATAAAATGATGAGGGCTAAGAGCACATTTAAAGGCTTCAACACGCTCTACAACGTTACTAGAGTTACAAATTACGACATCTAAAAGTGAGCCATAGAAGTAGGTCGGTTGTGTTACAAACTGATTTAAATTAAACGATTGCAGCATCTCCAACAGACGGTCCTATCAAGAGTTGGTCGACGAGTCAAGTAAATTACAGTTCAAGTCACCCATAATAAAGACAGGTCCGGGGTGCCGCAGTAAAACCCGCTGAAACTGCATCTCCAGTTCGTTTAAGTCGCCTGGACGGCTGACACCGTTCGCCGCGGGGGCCGGTAGACTGCCGCGATGGAGAAGTGAGGGCCGGACTTGGGCTTCACTCGCAGCCAGAGCGACTCCAGCCGGGGAACTATCAAAGCGTTCAAAGTTGTAGCATTAAATGCTTGTACCATCCAAAACCGCGGCCAACAACGCTTGCGACATCCAAAATTCGCCCGGGTAGGGGACATCTTCATGAGCCAAACTCGCCGCATCCAAAATGGTACTCGCCGCATCCAAAACCGTAACATACAGCCACATACAAAGCCGTGGCAGTCAAGCTTGCGCCATCCAAAACTGTCTGGCGCGGTCATATTGGAACTACTAGTTGTAGTGAAACCCGCTAGATGGAGGGACTAGCGGGGTGATGACGTAGTCACTCTGGCACGCAAGCCGTCTACAGTGGAATATGTTTATACGAATGGACATCTGACACCACACTGGGCCCGACGTCGCCTCGCATCGGCCGGTAGCTGTCGGGCGGAGAGGAGGGTGGCTGGTACAGACCGGCGGAATGGGGAGTGTTACATCGAGACCGTGGGAAAGCTAATGGTAAAGCCCAGGCTACACTATGCGTGATTGTCAAGGAAATCACGCGCGTGTTCTCCGTGTTTGCAGAACTTCCTTGACGTCCGGGATCTGCCGGTCAAGCAAATCACGCAAGGAAAATGGATGAACCACTGCATTTTTTTTAATCGATAAACCACTGCATACAATTTGCTCAAAAGCTTCTTCATTCATCTTCCGCCACGATACTCAGCACAAATTATTCATGTTTAGGTCTAGTATAGACCTAAACATACGCGAAATAAAGCAAAATGATAAAAACCCTGCAACACGCAATCTCGGAAAACACGACAAGTCCAGAATTTTGAACTTTTCATCGTTCCGTCCGTGACGGGTCTGCGGAATTTACTTGACGTTTCATCCGGGATCTGCGTGATGTGCCAGTGTAGCTCACCCAATGCATTTACTATCAGCTGAACTCTCTCTGTCACGCAAATCCCGACAACACGGATAACACGCACGTGATTTTCAGGAAATCACGCATAGCGTAGCCTGGGCTTAAAGCTACGACACTTGTTGCTAATGCCGGAAAATCGCTCACGAGGATGGGCGTTAGCTGCCACGTTTCGATATGCGATTACCGGCCCATTCCGGTAAACCTCATGGTACTAGCATATGGTACTACTACTACCACCATAGTCATTGGCAGATCCAGAACGGTGGTTTGGGGGGGAAATTCCAAAACAAAATATCACACAACTCTGAAAACTCATCGGATTTTGCTTGCTTATGCATTGATAGCTGATTAAAAAAAACTTTCCTTTGTAAAAGTTGCTTAGATTGTCTTCTATGTAAGGAAATGTGTCAATTCTGTGCCAATTTTGTGCGTACCCAAGGGGGAGGGCAAACAGGGCAATTACCCCCCCCCCCCCCGAAGGTCCGTACGCGCCCCCTTTGCCGTATGTGCCCCTTTGGAAAAAGGGTCCGAAGGGGCCCTTCTTCCATTTTTATTTCGAAAAAAATGAATACTTTTTAATTTTTATGAAAAAATGTTGAAAATATACCCCTCTATAAATATAGTGGGCCAAATCCGGTGAGTTTTTTGTGTGTGGGTACCTTATGGCTTATGCCCCCTGATACAAAATTGCCCACTCCTGGAGTGAATCCTGGGTACGATACTACCCTCCATGAAATTTACATTATAGTTTAAAAATGCCTACTTTTTCACTTTATTGGTGTTACTTACAGGAAGGTTCAAATGAATATGACATGACATTCATTCATTAGTCATGTTACTTGGTTTAATGTTTTGGAGTAATGTCCAACACTAATCCATCCTTTTGTCCAGTTCATCTAAGCTCCAAAATATATGCTGAAAACTGGGACAGTGATTATCTTTAGGGAGATAATCACCTTTTTCCACAAAAATGGAGGTAGCACCTGAAATCGAGAGACGAGGCCAAAATATGATGTAACTTCATCACATTTTGCCTATAAACATTCCTACCGAAAGATATTGTCAGTTTCATACCGACAAGCGAGCCACGCTTATATCGGTCGGTACTCAGCAAGTACTCGGTAGCGAATTCAGTAAATTAGCCTCCCTACGCATTGTTATTTATCATGAAGGCATGCAATATGTTTCCTGCACTCTTATCTTTTGCGAATATGTGCCAAACTTTTATGAACAATCAACAATCATTAAAAAAAGTGCATTGCAATCGGCAGTTTAGGTTGGCCCCGGGCTGCAACCTATTTAGCATCGGCGATTTGTTTATAAGTGCCCATTCAACAACGTTGAATATATTGATGCAAAAGTGCCCAGATGTTGCACTTTCCAATAGTGGAGGGAAAATACCGATCATTAATTTTCCCAAACTTTCAACTTTGAATTAGGGAATAATTGTATTTAATTGTTAAATTTATATCACATCATTTTAATACCATAGCGGTAGCGAAATAAATTGTTGCTAACAAAATACAAAGGTGATCAGTGGCGCACGCAGGATTCCATTTTTTTTTTTTTGGGGGGGGGGGGGGGGTCAGAGCTCTAAGAGCGGGTCCCCTTGTGTGCGGGCCCCCATCCGTTTTTTTCTAAAGAAAACTACGCGGATTTCGGTCACTTGTTTTTGAGCGGGTCCCTACAACATGGGATCTGAGAATATCATAATTGTCTTATCAATTTCGTGTAAGGTGACTGTGTGCGCTACTGATGTGCGAATGTTAGGTGCGTGTGCTACTGATGTGCTGTACAACTGTCGAGAGTTGACGAAAGGAGGTCAATGACAACACGCAGTAGTGGTGACTGGTGAACGGATACGGTATTTTCATAGCAGGTATGGTATGGGTGATCAGTTGGCGCGATACATGGCTGATTTGTACTGTCTTTACAACATACAGCATCGCAGCAAATGTGGAGACGGTCTCGCGCATGACTTGTGAAGGCATAGCCAACGGATCCAGGCATAGGCGTAGGAGCCGGGGGGGGGGGGCAGGCGGGGCAGCCACCCCCCAACATTTTGGACTTTAACATTACGCCTATGGTCGTTGCATGGAAAGAATCGACTTCAGAATGCCTCCTGCCCCCCCCCCCCCCCCCCCCCACTTGAACATAGTTCCTACGCCCCTGGATCCAGGGCCTGGTGTCAACCAGTTGCTGCATACATGTCTGGAAGCTGAGCACAGGCTTCCCGGAGTTTGGTCAAAATGAGGAGAGAAGCACGGGGAACAGATCGCGTCAAAAATTTAAAACGTCGTAATAACTAGGTGTTATTTTTTTCGGGAGATCTTCTACCCATTGTCTTCGGTGGGCTTTGGTACTCAAAATCATCGGTCCCTAGGTACATCTCTATAGTATTAACGATGAAACGTAACATCAAATAGCGAAGCATTTTATTTCATCAGTGAAGTTGAGCGTTACAATATTATTTGGCTACGCCCATAGATGTTTGAGATGCTTATGCACAAATTGTAGTGTAGATAACCGCGTTTACACGGGACTTTATATTCTCTAGGCATGAATGAATAATCTCTTCGGAAACTGAGGTAATTTTAGAAATTGGGCCAACTTATGGCGCTGTTTTACTTTCTAACCTCCCAGATTCATGTCCTTTACAGGTTTAAAAGTACCAGCCTTTGGACGTCAAAGTCCCGTATAAACTATGCTAGGCTACGTTCTCGAACGGAATAGGAATTAACCCTGGAGGCGCTCGGAGGCGGGGGCGTTTTCCCGCCATAATCAGCAAACGCATAGAGATATCGACTTGAAACTTTCTGCAACTTGAAATTAAAAGCTAAGCCACGTTTTGGCAACAAAATTGGGTCCCGGACAGGTCAGGTCAGGTCACCAGGTCAGGTCAAATGGCATGACCACCAAACAACTTATTGGTAGCACCGCCGGCACAGTGGTTAATCGAGCGACATGAAACTCATGGCACGTCATCAGGTCATTAGGGACTACAATATCTCGGATTTTCTATATCGGTGACCTAAGGTCAAGTTATAATCGTGAACTTTTCAATGTAACTTTATGGGGGAAAAAACGCATATTTCTTTGTTGTAAAGGGCCAAATTTAGTTCATGTTTGCTCTAGCCACTAGTTTTGGCCAGAGACTAGACCTGACCGGGCCCCATATCGCCCCTCTGCCAGCACCGGGCCCTGCCTTGATCGGGCCCCTACCAGGAACAGGCCCGTCTAAAAAAAATACAAGGAGCGGGCCCTGTTGTGATCGGGCCCTCGTCCTGACCGGGCTCCGTATCAAGCCTTTGCCAGCACCGGCCCCTACCTCTATCGGACCTGACCAAGACCAGGCCCCTACCAGAAACGGGCCCGTATCAAGAATATGCAAGGACCGAGCCCTGTTGTGACCGGGCCCTCATCCTGACCGGACCCCATATCGCGTGGCACGCCTCTGCCAGCACCGGGCCCCTGCCTCGATCGGGCCCATACAAGGAACGGCCCCCTATCAGGAAGGGGTCGTATCAAAGAATTTCCCAGGAGCGCGCCCTGTTGTGACCGGGACTTTGTCCTGACCGAGCCCCATATCACGCCTTTGCCAACACCGAGCCCCTACCTCGATCGGACCTGACCAAGACCGGACCCATACCATAAACGGGCCCGTATCAAGAAAATGCAAAGACCGGGCCTTGTTGTGACCGGGCCCCATATCACGTCTTTGCCAGCACCGGGCCCCCATGCCTCGATCGGGCCTGATCAAGACCGGGCCCCTACCAGGAACGGGCCCGTATCAAGAATCTGCAAGGACTGGATCCTGTTGTGACCGGGCTCTCGTCCTGACCGGGCCCCATATAACGCCTTTGCTAGCACCGGGCCCCTGCCTCGATCGGGCCCGACCAAGACCGGGCCCCTATCAGGAACGGGCCCTTATCAATAATTTGCAAGGACCGGGCCCTCGACCTGACCGGGCCCCCATATCACGCCTCTGCCAGCACCGGGGCCCTGTCTTGATCTGGCCCCTACCAGGAACGGGCCCCTATCAGGAAGGGCCCGTATCAAATAATTTGCAAGGAGCGGGCCCTGTTGTGTCCGGGCCCTCGTCCTGACCGGGCCCCATAACCATAATACGCTTTTGCCAGCCCGGGCCCCGCCTCGATCGGACCTGACCAAGACCGGGCCCCTACCAGAAAGGGGCCCGTATCAAGAATATGCAAGGACCAGTCCCTGTTGTGGCCGGGCCCTCGTCCTGACCGGGGCCCATGCCACCCCTTTGCCAGCACCGGGCCTGGCCAAGACCGGGCCCCTACCAGAAACGGCCAGCATCAAGAATATGCAAGGACCGGGCCCCATATCATGCCTTTGCCAGCACCGGGGCCCTGCCTCGATCAGGCCTTACCAAGACCGGGCCCTGCCAGGTATGGGCCAGAATACGGGTCCTTTTGATGCGGGGCCCCTCATAAATTTCGGGGGGGGGGGGTCAGCTGACCCCTTTGCCCCCCCCCCCCCCCCTGCGTGCGCCACTGAAGGTGATTATCTCCCTTTAAGAGCCTCTGTGCGATTTTCAAAAATGGAATCAATTCGGCAAAACTAGCAGTGATAATGTAATATAACAATGCGCATGCTTTTATTGAAAAATAGGCGTATTTGACCTGCGTCGGTTTCCGCTACTGTGTATTTTCTTTCATTTGCAGCATCTCGCAATGATCATGATACTTGTTATCGAAAGCTTTGCGACCTATGTCCTATAATATAAAACATGGTTTGAGTTAGTATTGTCATTATACACCATCTATCATGAATCAGTTACAATAACTATATATGTATATGTGTGTGGAGCTGGTCGCATGGCCTATAACAGGGGTGGAGCTTCTCCAGAAAAGTGGGGGCTGAGCTGCGAAAGTCGCTTAAAGTACCATGGAAATCCACAAAAATACAGATTTATCCCCGGTATTGACCCATTTCCTCGTTAAGGTTGAGGGGGGGGGGGGGGTGAAGCCACCTCAACTGAATAGGATACTACATCCCTGGCCTATAACTTGGACAGAACTGTTCAAATGTGCATCTCGCCAACAATTATAACCTGTTTAAACTTGCCCCCCCCCCCCCCCAGTGGCCGTTGTTTGCCTTGACTGGGGGCGGGGGGGGGGGTGCCCCCTTGTTAACATGTTAGACGAGTCCCTGGTTCTTTTGGTGCCCCATCCATCAAATGCATCGTAAGCCTTCTAGAGAGCGAAGTTGTCGTGACACCAATGTATATTTCTTGACGAAGCCTACAATCTTCGTGTGGACATATAAATTGATAAACCACATTGGTGCACTTCAACTTGTCTTTACTCGTGTTGAGATTGTTTTTCATTACTAAGTTTCGTGTTTTCTTGTTTTGATAGTATATGATAAGTTCAAGTTTTTGTTTTTTGTCTATGCATTTCACCTTCTTTTGTATGATACTACGTACGACTCGTTCGTCAACTTTGTACGCTGAACTCATCAAGTTACGGTAATAGAGTTGAACGTAGCTTATTGTTTGACCCTGCATGACACTGATTGACATACTTCTTTAGCTGCGCTTCAATCTCCGTATCTACTGCCTTATTTGAATAGCCGTTGTTCACTAAGACCTCCTTTACTCTACAAAATTCAGAGTGTAAAAGATCATATGTAGAGCATATCTATTATATTGCAGAGCATATCTATTAGCATATCTAGCATATCTATTATATTGCAGAGCATGTAGAGCATATCTACTATATTGCTCTTCTCACAAAGGCTCTTATCACGCTCACTTTGTATTTTTCAGGGCATTCGTTTTTTGCGTTCATTACGTCCCCTGCAGGGGACGTTTTGTTTGTGGGCTTACACAGTGTTTGTGTTTGTGGGCTTACGGAAAACACTAGTGGTGAATTTACCATCTCTACTATCCACTAGGACGTCTAAAAATGACAACGTTTGTCAATGCTCTTTTCCAAAGTGAAACGTAAGACAGAGTTGTTCTCCAGACTAGCTATCAAGCTTTGTAAATGTTCATTGCTCCGCACTTCTACAAAAAAATGTCATCTACATACCTGCAGTAGGTCGAAGGCGCAAGATTGGTATCGTTTAAAGCTTTGTTCTCAACAAAACACATGTACAAGTTAGCGAAGAATGGCCTAAGAGGCGAACCTATTGCCACACCTTCTTTTTGCAAGTACAGTTTTCCATCTGGACCGCGAAATAGAGATTCGGTGGTGCAGGCACGTAACAGTTTCTCTAAGAGCGCTTTAGATAGCTTTAACGGAGCCAGTTTGTTGCTACGTTTATCGTATACTTTATCAAGAATGATCTTGATGGTATCCTCGACTGGAACGTTAGTGAAAAGGCTTTCCACGTCGATAGACGCTATGTCGCCCTGTGGCCTCTTAGCCCGCAAGATATCTACAAATTTTTCTACTGATTCTATAGAGTGCTGTGCTGGTATGTACGGTTTTATGAGTGTGTTAAGTCGCTTTACTAATTTGTAAGTTGTAGTGTGAATCTGCGATATGATTGGCCTTAACGGTTTGCCCGGCTTCTGTGTTTTTACATTGTCATATGCATAACCAGGAGAATACTCACCAGTTCTTTTGACAAAATGTACACCGCCATTTACCGCATTAGAACTGACAATAACTCGATTCACTTTAGCCTTGAGTGCATCAGTAGGGTCTATTTTGATTGGTTCAAACTTGCTTTCGTCTCCCAGTATGACCTGCATTTCAGTATGTTAAGTCCAAGGTTTAGGAATTGGTGCTGCGCTTCGGTGAGATGCACAGAAGACAGATTGACGTAGCCGTGCAAAAGTTTCCAAGAAACTTTCATGCATATATGGCGGCGATCTCAAACTTCGTGAGAGCAAGCAAGGCTACGTCAACCTGTCTGCTGTGCATCTCACCGAAGCGCAGCATCAATTCATAAACCTTGGACTTAACTGCCATACTCAATCGCCCACCAATTTGACTGAGAAGAAGGCGGAGTTAGGATTTATCTACCAAGATGTTCTCAGACTTGAAAAAGATAAGGAAGTTGAAGTTAGTCCGAATTTGCGTAATGAGCTCATAGGTGAAGGCGCTAAACAACGGGGCAATTCGCAGAGAGCTAATTGACGAAAGAGCTAAGAGAGGCAGCAAAACAGCTCAGAGAAGATGAAAGAATTGTCATCCGGAAGGCCGATAAGTCTTCTGTTTTCGTCATCCTCGATCGCGATGAGTATTTACATAAAATTCAGAACATACTGGGAGACGAAAGCAAGTTTGCACCTATCAAAGAAGACCCTACTAATGCACTCAAGGCTAAAGTGAATCGTGCTATTGTCAGTGCTAATGCGGTGAATGGCGGTGTACATTTTGTCAAAATAACTGGTGAGTATTCTCCTGGTTATGCATATGGCAATGTAAAAACACAAGCCGGGCAAACCGTTAAAGCCAATCATATCGCAGATTCACACTCGAACTTACAACTTAGCAAAGCGACCTAACACGTACGGTGGCGCTCGGCGCGCCGCGGCACCACGGCGCGTTCTCTCACGGTGTAATGTGATACCCGCCCGCCCTGGGTCCCTCACATCATCACCCCATATTTATCTTTCATCAACACCTAACGGCTACCAGAATTCGGCGGGACGGGAGGGCGGGAGGGCACGGGTTTTGTTAGTACTCGAGTAACCGATGTCATGTTACAGCTTCAAACCAACCCAAGAGACGTTTTATTAGTGGATCGCCGGCTTAAACGCGAATATTTTTAGCATCCATGTGACGACGGTGGTCGTTGGAGTCGATTCAGTGGCTGTTAGTTGTATTCTACTGGTCCATATTTCACTGGGCTACAAGTGGAATGATTCAAAGCTGTACCAGTCTCTATCGAGCAAGGTGCATTGTGTATTTGAGTATGGGTACGTAAGCCGGTTTTTCTGGGAAATACGCACTCTCATTTTGAGCTCTCATTTTGAGCATCCATGTGACGATGGTGGTCGTTGGAGCCGATTCAGTGGCTGTTAGTTGTATTCTACTGGTCTATATTGCACTGGCTACAAGTGGCATGATTCAAAACTGTACCAGTCTCAATCGAGCATTGTGTATTTGAGTATAGGTGCGTAAGCCAGTTTTTCTGGGAAATACGCACTGTCTCATTAAAGAGCGCAAAAACGATTGGTGTGAGTGTGACATTGTTAGACTATGTTGATGCATTTCTGTTCAAACAGCTTGCTGATCGGTCATGATAACCTGTTGTCAGAGTTTCTGTCTTAGTCTTTGTAACAAATTGTCATGCACCTGTTCGGGCATCAATTAACCACATTTTGCATTTTTTTACTTCGGGTCACTTCAGGTCATGTCAACAGGTCGCAATAAGTGACCCCATCTCCCCAAAAAATAACATTCGTGCCCAGGCAACAGTGTTTGTCCCGAGCAGTTTTAAACTCACATAATTGAATTAGGCTTAAGTACCTACAAATCGCATATCTTGGATTTGTGCATATATGTGACGTAAGGTCAGGTCGGTTCCGTGACCTCCCCATTATATGTCAATATGAAAATGTGCAAATCCCTCCCATTCAGAGAATACGCATTACATCAGACCAATTATTTCAGCATCATGTTTGTATAGCTCATTCTTGATGACCCTATGCAACTGTTGCTCAGTGACCCCTACAAGGTCATCTTAGGTCAACTGAGGTCAAAACAAAACAAAGTGCTCCTTCACATTGGAAAAGAACGTTGAAGAATCGCCCGCCCGGTTCCCGATCCAATAAGGGCGTTTTACTGGTGTGTAGGTACATACATATACTTACCGTATCTAAGCGAGGTCCAAAATCCCTACTCCAGCTGGCAAAACAGCTAAACACCCTGATAATATGTACCATATGCTCCATATGTACCGAAAATCTACTCACTAAAATCGCCATACCCAGATCAATGCAGACCCAGCTAAAACACGAAGGAAATATACGGGCTCCTACGGTTCCCATGGCCCAGCAGAAGCGAACATTTTTCCCGTCAGCAGCCAAGGCTACCGCCAGCGCGCTCAGCCAGGCGCTGCCGGGCGAGCGGCTGAGACCCCGCGGGCGGCGCTCGGGCCCGGCCCGTCAGTGCCGCCGCCGCGGCGGCGCCACTGACACTGTCGGGTTCCACTGTACACCACTCCACATTGTTCAAGTGCCGTCACTCAACTAGCGTTTCGTCGCCCCACCGGCTATGGTGAGACATCTGCCGGGCGATATTTGAATCAATAGTTCCCGGAAGGTAGATGTCCTCGGTGTTCTATTTTTGGAGGTCGCAAGCTTTGGCTGCCACTACTTTGTATGTGGCTGGATACCACGATTTTGGCTGCTGCTAGCTTGGTTCATGACGATGTTCCCTACCCGGGCGAAATTTGGATGTCGCAAGCGTTGGATGGTGCTGTTTTGTATGGTACAAGCATTGAATGCTACAACTTTGAACGCTTCCATATACACCCCTCCAGCCGACAGTCCGCGCAATCTGATGCCGGCTGGGAGATGACGGAGGCTGTGTAGTTGTCACGGATCAGTATGGCCACTCCGCCGTGGCCCACGTCACCAGGCTGGTCGGCACGGTGCAGCGCGTAGCCGGGGAAGGTGACCAGCCTGGACGCAGTGGCGGATCGAGGCCAGGTCTCTGTGATGACGCAGATGTCGTAGTTCAGTCGGTGCAGGTGTTCGTGCTGCAGCGCCAAGATATTCGGTAGCAGGGACTGGACGTTGATGAGCCCCATCAGCAGGCTCCACTGACGACCGCCGGGATCGGAGCGACGCCACGCCCGGCCTCCTCTGTACCCCCGGCGCCTGGCGCTGGCGCCGCGCCTGCCGCGCCGGGTCACGCCACCGCCCGGGGACCAGTCAAGGTCACTGCGGCCGGGCTGAGGCGCCGGCGCCGGCAGAAACGGGGACCGGGTAGTGTGGCGACAGGTCAGACGGTCGTCGTCGTCGTGGTGACACAGCACAGATGGTGACAGTGCCGGCCCGACGCGAGCCTGCCGGGGCGAAGGTCCAGCGGCCGACACCAGCAGGTATGTGAGAACCAGGAGCACCAAGTGACCTGCGAGGTCACGATGCATCTTGGATCCCTTCGTAACGGCTCAAGCGTCGACCCAAGGGAGCACCAGTAGCACCAGCAGTGCGATCGGCCACCTCTCCCCCACCTTTCACCCAAACAGTCACAGTCACAGTCGCACAATACGCTCACAGGATGAGGCACAGAGCGGTAAGAGTGGGAGGGAGCGGAGCTCCCGGCGCCGCAGCCGACCGCGGGCGCAGCGCGCAGGGAACTGTGCGAACTTACTCAATCACACAGTATTGACCAGTATTGCCCCTTATTGTGGTAGCGTTACCATTAGAATCTTGAGATATCACTTGGTAAACTTCAAACGACCAAATCAACTTCCCTCATATTTCGCAAGGGGCCGGATCATTTCGTGAGGTATTTCCCAAGGCAGACGGGGCCGCGAACGCGGTTCGCGGCACCTATGTTAAAGCAATGGAAGCGGCCCCCGCCACGATCCCAGCCCCCACCAGGATCCCAGAACTTTAGAGACATTTCAGGACACGTATTTTTGGCGATAATGATTTCTATCCGATACAAATATATCGGCCGAAGGTTGGCTGGGGGTGGTGGTATTTGGGGTGCATAACTAGCAATGACAAAGATGGAAACTTGGCAGCTAATTTGAAAAGTATATGTAGTTGTGCATTACACTTTACATAATTGATGACCACAGAGCAAAACAGATTATTAAATTGGGACATTTTCGGCCCCGGAGCAAGTTCTTGTAGGGAATATTTTGGCGCCCACAATATATAGTAAGTTTGCACTTTGTAACACCCCTGCGGGTATCATTGACATTTTTTAGTTCCCTTTTAACAGGTATCATTGTCCTTTGGAGTTATCTAACTGATTCCAGCTTTCAAAATTAGGTGACATTGTAGGTATAAGGTGCTCACTGCTCATTGTTCATCAGTTGCTCATTACTAAATAATTTTTAAAGTGGCACAGTGAAACTAATTTCAACAATTACTGCTGTAATGCAATCATGCACAGTATGTTACTGTCCAGTTGTATGACTTGGGCAGTTTTGTGCACCTGGCTCATTGAGCCGCACAAATGTCTGGACATGAGCTAACACCACAGCATAAAATGGATATTTATCTACCCAGCTTCAGTAGAAACTTAAAAGCTAAGCTTGTGATAGGCCTATCTTTTGGTCAAAAAGTTAGCATTCTCACCGCATTGATTGGAGCCAACTTGTTAATCTTGCTTGAAGTACTGTACCTCACCAACTTTTCAAAGTTGTTAGCTGTAAAGTGCATTTCCAATGCACATATGCCTTTCTAAACCCAATGTTATGTGTCCATAGGCGGGTCCAGAGGGGGGGGGGGGGGGGGGGGGGGCAACGGGCCATGCCCCCCAAACCACCTGAAATCGGCGCAAATTTGATACATTTCCTGAGCTAATATAAGATCTAAGCAACTTTTACTACGGAAAGTTTTTCAGTTATGGATGCACAAGCAAGCGAAATCCAATGAGTTTTCAGAATTGTGTGAGAGTGTGGGGGATTTCCCCCCCCCCCCCCCTCCTTCCCCCAAACTGACCCAAACCACCCATTCTGGATCCGCCCTTGTCTGTGTCACCGCACTGTGAGCAAAAGTCACGATGTCGAGCCAGTAAATGACACTTCATGCCGCGGTACTTATACCTGGGGCCGAATTGCACTGTTCAATCGTAAATCCATGGACATATTAAGAGCTCTTTCGGGAAATTCATGGACATCAGCGAAACCATGGACATTTCGTGTCCATGGTTTTATTTCATGCCACAGGTTGAATATCGTGGACACCCAGCATCAGCAACATCAAACGTAATTGCGTGGACTTGACGCGAACGGCCTCAAATGTCCACGTTTTAACTCGTTTGTGAACCGACCAGAGAAATAGTTCGAAAATTCACCACCAGGTTTGAATCCTTAGCCTTCATTAATACCTCGTTTGGTATTGGTCATGCTGGATGTAAAAACGACTCTGATTGGCTGATGCACCCGTGTCCATGGAAGTCAGGAAAACTTAATACCTTTGTCCATGGATGATGGCCAATTTCTAATAACTTATCAGCTGACGGCTGCGCCAGCTGGCTAACGGCTCGCGCGCGTGGACGCGGTCACGGCTTTGTTTGGGTTGTGTGTGAGAGTGGCTGCGCAGATTGTGGTGCAAGACGCCGAAGCCTGAAGGAGCTGGAGATGGCAGACAAAAGGAAGGTGAGTTAGTAGTTACTGAACTATTTATTTTATCAGACATGTTTTTAGTCTGTTATGCGGTCTTCAAATCAAATTTCTAATATCCTGACTTAAATGTGTTTGTATCTAGGCGGCACACCTGAGCGCCGCAGCTCGCCAGTGTTGCAGGACTGAAATATTTTACATTACATTACGTTATTACAAGGGCGGATCTAGCCGGCCGTTTTTTTTGTTGGGGGGCCGTTTTTTAGCGGACCTTACCTACCCCAATTTCGAATTTGTTCCCGGATTTGGGCCTCTTTATTTTGCAACCACACGATTTATAATGTTGTTTTTTTAGGTTTTCAACCTTTTGGTATATCGAAAAAGGAAAGATGTCAGCTTGCAGTTTGTGTTGTTCCGACATTGCCTTATACTGAGCAAAACTATGTCAATTGTCAGCTGTACCCAGGGGCGTCGCCGATAATTTTTGAGTGGGGGGGGGGGGGGTCGGCTGAAATGACGAAAAAATTTACACCAATTTGTTATGCGTGTATTTAACCCTCGCCCTACGGGGGGGGCCTGACCCTGAGGTTTTTCTTGAATAACTTTTACACATGAGGCGCATCTTGCTGAAAGTTTAGGGAGTTGAGTTTACAACAATTATACGTATTCTGTGAAAATTAATTTGAAATTAGTTCAGAATTTGGGTAAATAATCATGTTTTGATGACGTCATGTTGGTAAAAAAACAAAAAAATACTTGACAAATCGTAGAAAACAGGGTTTTAAAGAAAATTACAAACACAATTCACCAAAGATATAAAATGGCATTTTCTTTAAAATGACAATCTGGGATTTTCAAAATTTTTGATTTTTGATCCCTAAAATAAAAAAAACGATTTTTGGGGGAAAATCCTCACAAAATCACAATTTTCCAAGATGTTGGAAAAACTGGAATATATGTTGGAGAACTGAGTATGGGCAATACCCATACCAAATTTGAAAGCAATATCTTCGTTTTTGACTGAGTAATGGCTCCCTAAGTGTAAGAAACTGATGACGTCATTTTTTAAAATAACTTTTTTTAATTTTTTGACAAGATCCGAACAAATAATTACCTTTTCTGTATTTCTGAGCCAATACTGGTCTAGGAACATGCCTTTTTATTTACATTTATCATTTTCTAATTTTGAGGCTTTCTGAAGAGCAAAATCGCTGTTCTGGACTTGGTAAATCCGAGGTCATTCACTTGACCTGGAAGGTCACCCGTTGACCTGAAACCAAAAAATAACATACAGTTAGATTCCTCTCATGACAGGAAATATGCTGGTTCGTACCGCATTGCTCTAAGTTGCTTGGTTTGAAAGTTAACAGGGGGCTGCAAGGCCCCCCCCCCCCGTAGGGCGAAGGTGAAAAAAGCTCCCGTAGGGCGAGGGTTAAGCCTTTGCAGCATTTTTAATGTGGATTTGCATGTTATAATAGGCACGGGCGTAGGAAAGGGGGGACAAGGGGCCATGACCCCCCCCCCCCCCCCCCCCCCCTCCCCTGGAGGCCAGGGGCCCCTCTGGTGACCGAGCGAGGGCCCCTGGGGCCGAAGGCCCCAGTGATTTTGATGGTGTCAGGCGCCCGCAAAACGCCTTACGTCGCATAAAATAACGCCCACGAACCGATGAAAAAATCGTAACACGAATAAATAACAGCACTTGCCTGTCTGTTAACCCGCGCGGCGCTGGGGTCTCCATCCGAACGCCCGGTGCTGGGGGGAAATTTTACCCCCCCCCCTCGTATCTTCCGAACCAATAACCGCAGCGAGACGCGTAAGGCGGCGATCGAAAGCTCTCAGTGAGCAGAATCTATCGCGTACCCGAAATTCTTAAAATAAGGTCACATGTCAGGTCACGGTCAGGTCAAGTGCCAAAATTTAAGTATTTGGGTTTTTGGGCTATACTTTTCATCCAAAGCCTTATATTGCAACTATTATCTCACAAAGTGCTCCCAACTGTATAATGCATCCCCTGCATAAGTAAAAGTGAAATTGTAAGCAAAGGTCAAGGTCAGGATCAGGTCACAAAAGGTCACTGGTCTACGAAAGTCATGCGACACATGTTGTATGGGTTATTTTACACGTATAATTCGATAGAAGCAGCCATTTTTACAGCCTGACCCCATTTAATAGTCCTCAGGTCAAGGTCAGGTCATAATAAGGACAATATTTTAAATTAATTAATCTAGATAAACATTGCATGTTTCTAGACTAGTGTTGTCTTAGAAATACAGTGGTGGCATGTATTTGTCTGTATCTGGTCAGTAAAAGCCAAAAAACGCAAATAAAAAGAATGACGTCCTGAGTTACTTATACTTCGAGAGCTATAAGTCAGTCAAAAATAAAGATATTGCTTTGAAATTTGGTTTCAGCATCGTTCATACTCGGTTCTCTATTATTTCTTCCGGTTTTTTTTTAAATCGTTTTTTAAAAAACTTTTGTGGAAATTCTTCCAAAAAATCAGTTTTTTTTGCATTTTTGGGAGTCAAAAACCCAAAATGTTGAAACTCCGAGATAGCCATTTTAAAGACAATGTTATTCTCTGTCTTTTGACGTCTTTTATTTGCGAGTTGCAATAAGATGCTATGCTCTACGATTTTTTCAAACATTTAACGTTTTTTCACCAAAAATGACATGACATGACGTCACTAAAACGTCATTATCTCCTCAAAATTTTCACGAATTAAAAAAAAAAATGGCAGAAGACTTAGAATTGATGCAAAGGTACCATAAGTTTCACTGTGATATCTTTCATAGTTTTCAAGTTATTGAGAAAATCCGGGAGGGGGGGGGGGGTAAAATTTACCCCCCCCCCCCAGCGCCGCGTGGGTTAAAAGCATGTATATGTAAATACGTAGAAAGGGGCCCCAGCCAGTGTGGATAGGGCCCTCTACCATATTTTAAAGGGCCTGCCGATCTGCAGAAGGCCCCCTGTCGGCATTTAGATGGCCCCCTCCGGTTGTAGAGGGCCCTCTGCCGGCCTTTATAGGGCCCTGCCGATCTGTAGATCGCCCTGCCAATCTGTAGAGTGCCTCTGTCGGCATTTAGAGGGCCCTGCCGACCTGTAGAGGGCCCTCTTCCAGCCTTTAGAAGCCCTGTCGATCTGCAGTGTCCCAACCAATCTGTAGAGGCCCTCTGCTGGCCTTTAGAGGGCCCTGCCGATCTATAGGGGGCCCTCTACCCGCCTTTAGAGGGCCTTTCTAGCATGTAGAGGGCCTGCCAATCTGCAGAGGGCCCCCTGTCGGCATTTAGAGGGTCATGCAGACCTGTAGAGGGCCCTTTCCCAGCCTTTAGGGGCCCTAACATTCTGCAGAGTGCCCCAGCCAATCTATAAGGGCCTTCTGTCGGCCTTTAGAGGGCCCTGTCAGCCTTTAGAGGGCCCTGCCGATCTGGGGATCGCCTTGTCAATCTGCAGACAGCCTCTATCGGCATTTAGAGGATCCTGCCGACCTGTAGACGGCCCTCTCTCAGTCTGTAGGGGCCCTGTCGATCTGCGGAATGTCCCAGCCAATCTGTAGAGTGATTGTAGAGGGCCCTCTTCCGGCCTTTAGAGGACCCTGCCGATCTGTAGAGGACTCTCTGCTGGCCGTTAGAGGGTCCTGTGGTGGTAGAGGTGGTCTACCGGTCGAGCGCCGGTGAGGCTCTCGAAGGAAGACCAATGCAAGTTCTCATTGTTTTTCAGTGTATGCTAGAGGAAATGTCTGAGAGGAGTACAAGGCTTTGGTAATGTAGGCTTTGAAATTGACTCGAACTCGGGCTACCACTACCAGGAAAGGTCGGAAGGCTCTCCCACTGAGCTACAGGGGCGGACAAATCGCTCGTTTCCGCACTATCGAAGGCTTGTTAATGTTAGTGTCATAATTCCCACCCCAGAATCCAGATCACTGCACAATAATTTAGATGGGGCGGAATTAATGCATTGCACTGCAATAGAAGTTGATATGAGGATAAATAAAGCTTGGATATTCCGATAACTCCTATATATTACGGCTTATCACACATATTGCACTATATATATATGACTATTCCATTTACGATTTTCATCAAAAGAACTCCTAAGTATTTAATGCATGGGTTTCTCGTGATTGGTGTATCATTTAATACTATGTCAAGATCTTGTCACGTCACTGATGTTGAATAGATTTGGTAATTTGTCTTTGATGCATTAGTGATAATATATTTACATGGAACAACTCGTTATTTTTGGAATTAATTATTTGATCTTTATTTGCAGCTCTTCAACATTTCTAGCTTGAATATAAATTGCCGTATATCATCAGCAAATAAGTAAAATGTACCAATTTCTGTTGTATTGCTCATGTCTTAATATAGAGAATAAGTAAAAGAAGACCTAAAATTGAACCCTGTGGGACTCCAATATTCATCATTTGTTTCTTAGATGCAACCGCAAAAGAATGAAGTTATGCAGTTTGTAATGTATGTAACATTATAAATAAACAATAATACAAATTTGCAGAACTAAGTAACAGTATATAAACGAACAACATAAGCATGCATAAACGTGCATAATTTGAAATAAAACATAGTAAATCAGAGATAGAGATTTATATTGGTGTTGAGCAATATAGTACCTCTATTTCTTTTCTGCTTTCTTGAAATATGAATTAATTAGATCATGTTTCAACTTATAGATCAATTAATTATATCATGCGCGAAAGCCACCCCGACTAACCGACGCTGGAACCTGGGTGAGATCGAACAGCAACAAGCTTTGCTTAGCTGGGGGGCTCACCGGGTTCCAGCATAGACCTTCTGCTTGCCTAGACCAGGATCTGCCTTCCCCAACCTTTGTATGAATGAAATTGTATCCTGCCTCACTGTCTGGCAAACCTTTCTTGATGGCAACGTGATGGGGGCAGCAGGCAGTGGGGCACACACTTACAATCCTTACTAACTCGGTTACGTATGTGCGAATGTCAGAATGTATGATTCCCAGGGGCGTAGTTGGGGGGGGGGGGGGGGGCAGTCACTTGTTGATTTCAGCAACGACTACTTTCTGCCTTCTTATTTTTAACCACATTACCACTGACCACTTAGCCTTCCTCTCTTCATTTGATTTTGTATTTCTTCTTCCATTTCCTAGCTGGGAGTGCCGCGACATTTTCTCTTTTGTTCTCTGGTGTTAAAGTAAGGTGATGTGCGTCCATGGGATCGAGGGCGGGGGCACTCCTGATCACCTGTTAATGGGTGGCGGCATAGAAGAAAAAAAAAATATATATATATATATATATATATATATATATATATATATATATATATATATATATATATATATATATATATATATATGTATATATATATATATATATATATATATATATATATATATATATTATTGCCATTTTATGCCTCTTATTAATATATGACGATATCGTGTTGTAGAAACTCCTCGTATCACAATGCGGTGTATTTTTTCAAGATAATTGCCAAGCAAACTGTATCCAAAGCTTTCTGTAAATCAAGGTGGAGCATGTTGTTTCGTTATTTTGTAGAGATTTTGTAAACTTCATCGTACATTTGAACAATCGGCATGTACGTACTGTGTTGTTTCCTGAATTCGAATTGAAGAAGATTCAGGATAATATTTGCAGTAACCCGCGCCCCGCTGGAGGTGGTAAAATCTGCCCCCCCCCCCTTCCCGGATTTTCTCAATAACTTGAAAACAATGATAGATATCAATGTCAATCCTTCAGTACCTTATGCTGCATCGATTCTACGTCTTATCACTACATTTCAATGAAAATGGTGGATTGCTTTGGGAGATAATGACGTTTTAATCACGTCATGTCATGTAATTTTTGGTGGAAAAACAATACATGCTTGCAAAATCATAAAAATTCGAGTTTTGACCAAAATTGCAAATACAAAATGGTGAACAAAAGGAAATGACAAAATATAAAAAATGACTATCTCGGATTTTCGATATTTTGTGTTTTTCACTGCCAAAAATGAAAAAATAAACTTGTTTTTCGTTGTCGAAAACTTATTTGTCGTTGTTTTACATCATACAACGTACTGTACTGTTTTAATGATGTGGGCCCCTTGGCTACGAGGTCTGATCCCATTTGCCCCCCCCCCCCCTGGGCAAAATATTCCCTACGCCCTTGCTCCTCCTCACCCCTCATTGTATCAGATCACCCCCATCAGACGAACCTCATCACCCTTCATCTGTAACCTGAAAGCTCTTGGTGTTTTTTTTTTTGTGTGTGTGTGTGTGGGGGGGGGTAAAATGTATGAAAAACAAGGCAGAATAACAATAAGTATGAATAACAATACAGAATTATGAATAAATACAATAGGCAGAATTATGAATAACTATATGTAGCTTACATCAAGTAGCCTCCTCAAACCAGCACTATATATTCAAGAGCTGCCATTCTCGATTTTGAAGATGACAATCTTAGTCGTGCCTAAAATAGTGTTGGATTTTTTTTTGCATTTCTTTACAGCATATTTTATGCACTTGAGAATACCTTCATTGTAAATGCAATACATCCAATTTCAATACAATGCAATATAGTGCAATACGATTCAATGCAATACAATGGTGTTGCTATTATCAAAGCTTCCTGGACACTATTGGGTTAATCACTACAATATAAATTGGACGTTTTCTCTCCGTTCCGCTTCCATCTGCTGGTTAGATCGTAAATCCATGGACATATTAACAGTTCTTTCGGGAAATTCGTGGACATCGGCGAAACCATGGACATGTCGTGTCCATGGTTTTATTTCATGCCACAGGTTGAATATCGTGGACACCCATCATCAGCAACATCAAACGTAATTGCGTGGACTTGACGCGAACGGCCTCAAATGTCCACGTTTTGACTCGGTTGTGAGCCGACGAGAAAAATAGTTCGAAAATTCGCCACCAAGTTTGTATCCGTATAGTTCGTTGCCTATGTTGGTTATCCATCGCCAGTGCGGGGAGATTGCAACTCCCTAGTTATTTTTTGTTGTTGCGAATAACTAGATATTGTCATCCCATTGCAACGAAACTTTCAGTGCCATACTTTTCAACAATTTGCCACCCACTCTGAAGTTTTGAAGTGTACTCATTGGCCCTTGCCTCACCCGTGACCTATCACCTGCTTCTCAAGGTCATGTCAAGCGCATTTTGCGTCCCCCAGCATATGGACGCTTGTAACTTAAACACTTAAAAGGAATGTTTCACCTTTCTGAAAGTTGTAAAATACACGCTGGTTGTAGTAGAAAATATGAAATAAGTGCTGCTGAAAACGATGGTGATATTTTTCACTCGAAAAGTCACTTAACTTTATACAAATTAAGTTTTTAGATTTGGGCGAATGACGTCATTATTGAGCTATATACCGCCGCTGATTGGCTGACAAAGTGGGATTGGCTGAAAAAGTGTCTGTCAGCCAATCAGCGGTTGCACCAGCCTAGAGTCATTTTGCAAATGGTAAATTAAATTGCTTAAAAATGGATAAGTTTTGGGAAAAATTACCTTAGTAATTTATACCTTTCAATAACGGCTCAAGGTAATGACTATCTCAGTTTAAAACTAATACAAAGGTAAAACATTCCCTTTAACAGTTGTGTTGGACAGGAGCATATAAACAGGTGTCAATTGGTGATATTTAGGTTGCCGATGAGATCGTGACGTTACAGATGCCAACCGAGGTCTGGTGACCTTTTCTGACCTCCAGTGTCTTTAAGGGCATTTTGAGACACTATTTACAAATTTCACAATTATTTTGCCCAACTATATGTTATAATGAGGTCATGGTCTCTTACATATTAACCGAGGTCATTGACCTCAGACGACCTTTTGCCTGAAGTTAGGGACCTACAATTGCTATAAATGCATTCTAATAACAAGAAGGAATGTGCTGAAGTTTAATATATAATATACCACGAGCGAGTATAACTATGCAGTTAATCGATTGATCGATCAGTTTATCGATATGCTGTTAAGCGTGTCGATTAAAACATTTTTATACTCGTGAGTTGTGTAATTATTTTATCCCGCACCGCCATGCAACATAAAAAACCACAGGACTTCTCAGCCGTGGTTTATCAGATCGATAATCACCATATGTTGATTGAATTCCCATTTAACTCAAGGTCGGTTAACAAAATTGTTTCAACACGTTACTCAGTTGCAAACACAGATATCGGCGGGGGATAAATCGTCATTCTAATTTGATTATAAGTCATTTAATTTGTACATACACAATTTACCTGATATCAAGGTCATTTGGTTACCTCAAAGGTCATGAAATGGACCAGAATATTAAAATCAGATATCGACGATTTTCTCGAATAATAAGCAACACGCTCAGTTTTCTTGTTTAACTCTAGCTCAATTAGGGGCGAAACGCGCCAGGACCTGCACGGTATGTACGTAGACTGCACTGGCGAGGGTGTAAGTACCGTAAGGGAGCTTTATATCTTTTCAGCTATGCTTCGTCTAACTCTAGTGG
This sequence comes from Chirona hameri, assembly GCA_036785665.1. Taxonomy (NCBI): domain Eukaryota; kingdom Metazoa; phylum Arthropoda; class Thecostraca; order Balanomorpha; family Balanidae; genus Chirona; species Chirona hameri. Next base: position 22,583 of record JAXIVJ010013201.1, read on the forward strand.
GGGCGACCCATCATGGCGCCCGTCATCAGGTGGCGTGCCTTCTAGAGAAGACGAATATCCGAACCCACAACGTCTCAGGGCACTAACAGGTGCGTGGAGCTTTAACTCGCGCCCCGCTGGGCCTCTGTGTCGGTAGTATAAGTCATTCTATTTAATTCATTTTCTATCAGTCATTTACATTGAATTCCCACCAACTGAATATGACCCTACACCCCTGCGACGTGGAAATGGCTCAGTCAGTTACGGATTCAATTTCCTTCGTTTTCCCTTCGACACACCGCTGCTCCGAAAGGAAAACGAAGGCAATTTCAGCCGTAACATGCAGGGGCGTCGCCGACGGGAGGATGGGTGTGTTTGTATGTGGATGCGCGTGTCTTTGTGTGCGCATGATAACTTTAATATTTATTTCTGGCAGCATTTTCAACTGTTTCCATTTATCGTAGTACTTGTCTATGTTTCTGGATAATCTAGCGGAGTGAAGCTCCTTGTGGGCTTCTAATTGCAGGCTGCTAAAAAAATGTTGAATCGATGGCTTACAATTGTAATGTCGAGCACTATATATAGTTATTTTTGCAATGGAGAATATTATTATGTGCGTTTTTTCACATTCATCAAGGTTTGTAAAAAAACATGTTCTCCTGCTAAAGTTGCATACGAGTCCAAAGTATGATCTCAGTACGTCCGATTTTTGTTTTAATGAAACCGCCATGCACTCCCAAAGAAGATGCTTTAGTGTTTCCACATTAGACGAACACAAGGAGCAGGAGTTGTCTTCAGCTTTGCCGATAATGTGTAAAAATGTGTTGGAGGCTATGATTCTTGATATCAGAAGAAAGTGGAATGCTTGAATATAAGTGTTATTAGTAGCAATACTTATATCCAGCATACTCCCAGATTGGAAATGACTAACATCTCTAATCCATTTCTCTTTCAGTGTTTTCTGCGATTTGCCGTATTGTGTCTTTAGACGCGAGATGTATTCTTTATATGCCAGCCGTGATATTCTAGCAGTTGTTCGAACTACATTTATTCTATGAGGAATGAGAGGGTAGAGAATACGATATTTGTAATTTGACTCCTTGACTATACTTGGAAGACTTCTTATAAGAGAGGCGTAACAAAGAAACGTCATTTGAATCCCATACCTAGTTTCTAAATCATTTGTACTATAAAGTGGTCCTGTTGTATTATTTATAAGATCCGCTATGAATTTAAGTCCTGCGCTATCCCATGTTCTTATTATACTGTTCCTATATTTTGAAACGTTGTAAAACTAAAGTTTCTCAGTTATTATTTGGTCACTACTTTGGTTGAATGAGTCTCAGAAATCGCTCCAGGCTGAGATAACTTCCTTCCGGAAAGGATTTTGTAGTTTCAATTTAACTTTCGCAAGGGCTGTTTTTCCATACGTTAATAGTTCTGGAATAGGGGGTAATTCCTTCTGTATCAAAATAGACCAATCGTGTTTGGAACTGTACAGTCTTGTTAACCATGTCACCTTCATACTTTTAACAAAACTGTTAACACCTACCATTTGTAACCCATCGTCCTCGAGGCCTTGAACAACTTTCGTTCGTTTAACTTTGTCATTCTTATCCCCCCATATACAACGAAATAGTTTTGTCTCAATCTGCTTGATGTATTTTTTTGCAGGGTGTAGGTAATGACAAAAATAAGTGAACTAGTTGAGATATTAGCAAGGATTTAACTACAGTAATCCTCCCGATTAAAGTTATCTCCTTTTCCATAGCAAAATTTATTTCTCAACTAGGGGTAACCTGTGCTTTAGGTTTGTTGTAAATATTTATTCGTTGTTAGCACTAAACGATATGCCTAAGATTTTTAGGTTCTTAACGCAATGTATCTGAGGTAGATGTGACCCTAGTTAGACCCTAGTATATGACCCTAGTTAAAAGACGTTATTTCAAATACACTATGAAAAGTAGAAATACTATTCCACTAAGCAAAACACGTTACACCCCGATAGCAAGCGGTGAAATTCTGCCAAACACGGCTCACTGATGCACTTATTTAGCACATCGATTACGTCTTTACTTTTGTCAAATAGGCACGTTTATCCAGCTTGCCACTGACATTTCCTTAAAATAGGCTCTGTTTAGCTGGGTATGCATTGAAGTATTGGATGGTTTCTGGTTGGGATTGCGTAAGGGATTTTAAGTGTATGTTGCTCATGCGGTCAGTATGTAATTCTGCATTTGCATTACAATTGCATAACATTGATATAACTGAAGACAGCATGCAAGATATTTGGGAAAAACTGAAACGCGCTTGCAAGACAAAAAAGATTATCATGCAACTGAAAGACCGTTTCCTATTCAGCACGTGTTACACATATTTTACCAATAAATGCATGTGTTTATGGATCGTAATGCTGAAGCCAATGTGAAAAACACCGGAAGTGTTACTGGACTCTACAGGATCCAATAACACTTTTGTTATTGGATCATACCATATTTGACAGTCGCATGATACAATATTATATGGACTCGCTCCTAAACAAATATTTTTGATTGAACTCGCTTTCGGTTCGTCCAATAACAAATAATTGTTCAGGCGCTCGTCCATTACATTATAATATTGGGGATATTATATTTTATTTACCCCAGAAACCAAAACTTCTCAGCCCACAAATCGAACAGACACGAGCAAAGCTGATCAAAACAAAATATTCCTTGGCGTTCAACAAAACTTGCCTCAAAGAAAATGTATTGCCAAAATATACCAAACAAATCAGGCACGCAATGGTCCGAGTCCGCCGAAGTGCCTTAAATTTAATTAAAGTAAAGTAAAAGGCATTTTTATCGCGGCACTGCGTGGCCTAATGATGCTGAAGCAGTTATCAGCCAATTATTTAGCCGTAGTGGCGGTCTCGCATACAATTAACGGTAGCGACCGTGAAGTGTACGGCAGTCACGTCACGGTCAGTATAAGTGAGTCGCTTAACTGAACGGCGATGGCAATATTTTCAATATATATTCACAGGAATATATATTTACAATATATATTCACAGCATTAAAACCACCAGCAGCTGGCCGAGGAGCCGATGGAGGCTGCAGCTGCCTGGCGACGCTCGTCCACCGACAGCTGGCGGACGAGGAGCGAGGCGGCCGGCGGACGAGGAGCGAGGCGGCCGGCGGACGAGGAGCGAGGCGGCCGGCGGACGAGGAGCGAGGCGGCCGGCCCGAGCCGACCATCAACTGTCTTGTGCCGGCCGAGGAGCCGACGCAGGCCGCCGCTGCCTGGCGACTCACGTCCGCCGGCAGCTGGCGGAAGAGGGGCGAGGCGGCCGGCCTGAGCCATCGACTGTCCTGTGCCGGCGAGGGGTCGGCCTGGAGCCGGTGATCTCAGCCGCCGTGTGCTCTCCAAATGCATCGACGGCGACATCACCGCTGCGTTGCGCTTTCTCACGTCGGACGACGACGTCGTGGCTTTGACGAACGAGACACAGGTCAAGTTGCGGGAAAACACCCGCCCGCGCCGGAGGACGAGCTGCTGCCGCCTCAGCAGCAGGGTACAGCCACCGGTCCCCTGGTGGTGACAAAGGAGCAGGTGTTGGCCGCCGCCACGACGATGCCGCCGGGTTCCGCAGCCGGGATGGTTGGCATCCGGGCAATCCACCTGCGCCAGCTGCTCGCTGCTGACACTGCGTGGTCCGGACGGAAGCTGCTGTTGGCCCTGACAGCGCTGACAAACATGGTGCTGGCTGGCAAAGTCCCGGACGTGGCGCGTGACGCCGTGTTAGGTGCGTCGCTCTGCGCGCTAAAGAAGAATGACGGAGGAGTGCGGCCAATCGCCATCGGCAGCGTCTTCAGCCGTCTGGCTGGCCGCATTGGAGCGCGCCTTGCCACCTCGATGCTGACCGACGAGCTGCAGCCGATACAGATGGGAGTTGGTGCGAGGCAGGGCTGCGATACCGCAGTTCACGCCGCGAGGGTGTATATCGCAGAAAACGTGGGTGCTGCTGGCGAGCCGCGTATCATGGTGAAGCTCGACATGCGGAACGCCTTCAACAGCGTCCGCCGCAGCATCGTCCTTGACCGGATCCGTGCCCGCTGCCCGGAGCTGTATGCTATGGCGTGGCAGGCGTACGCCGCGCCCACACCACTCTACTACGGACACAACGTGGTGCCGTCACGCACAGGCATACAGCAAGGCGACCCGTTCGGCCCACTGGCATTTCCGCTCGCCGTTGACAAAGCGGCACGAGCAGTTCAGGCAGACTTCATGATGATGATGATTGGGGTTTTAGGGCGCTCCGACAACGAAGGTCACATGGCGCCCATTACTGATTTCAACTAGCTATCAATATGAATATACAACGGAGAGGCCAGCGGCAGCAATAAATGCAAACAGACTATCTGCTGCAATAAATCTGGAATCGTCACCGAGCAAGCTACGAAGCGTAAGTCCGGAAGATCGCAGACCAAAGAATCTCAGCCGTTCGTTTTCCAGTTGTGGGCAAGTTAGCAGGACATGTTTCACAGTCAGCGGAGAACCACAACGAGGACACAACGGCATATCTCTACCACACACCAAGTAGCCATGTGTTGCGTAAGTATGCCCATTGCGCAGTCTACAAAGTGCAACCTCTTCTCTCCTTGCCTTGCGTGAGGATGATTGCCAAACCGGAAGTCGTGGTTTAATAGCTTTTAGTTTGTTCCTATGCGCTCGATCCCATGTTCGCTGCCAGCTGCTATGACATAATGTAGCAATGGCCGGGTACAGATCTCTGACGGGAAGATGAAAGCGTCGCGTGCACGGCCTCTGTGCAGCGCGCTTTGCAGCGGCATCCGCCAGCTCGTTGCACCTGATGCCGACGTGACTAGGCATCCAGCATAACGTAACTGGTTTACCTGCGCCATCCAGAGCCGTCAGACGGATTAAGATGTCCTGTATAAGGGAATTGGACGGATACAAGTGTTTTAGTGCCACAAGACTGCTCAAAGAGTCCGTTAAAATGAGGTGTAAAGCCCCACTGCTGACTTCAATAAAACACAAGACCTTAGCAATCGCCACCAGTTCTGATGTAAAAACAGAGGCGTTTGTTGGTAACGTAAAAACTCGAGTGTCGTTACCACAAACAAACGCAAAGCCAACGCCCCTCTCAAACTTAGAGTTATCCGTGTAAGATATCGTGTGGTCAGTAAAATATGCAATATGCTCGAGAGCTCTCGACTTGAACACCTCGGGAGGGACTTCTCCTTTGTTTTGCTCGGAGATGGACACGTCAACTAAAGGTCATGCCAGTTGCCACAGTGGCGTTGAAAGATGGTCAACCCGCATGACCTCGCGTGACTGTAAATGGCTATCTGCTAGAAGCGAGTCAATTCGCAAACAGAAAGGAGCAGAGCGTCTCTCCGGCCTAGTACGAAATGCAGCTAGTGTATCGCTTGAAAAGACGGAGCTATACGTGGGGTGTCGAGAACTGTCGTAACTTGATGGCATAGCGCATACCTTTTTGCTGCCTTCGCAGGGACAAAGGAGGCTCGTTAGCCTCTACAAGCAGGATCTCAATCGGAGTTGTTCTAAAAGCTCCAGTAGCTATTCGCACGGCAGTGTGGTGGGTTGTGTCGAAACGCTTTTTGTTAGACTGGCAGGCGCTGTCATACACAAAACATGCGTAGTCAAGTTTCGAGCGTACAGGGGAGCGATAGAGCAGTAAAAGCGTGTTGCGGTCGGCTCCGTACGATGTGCGTGCAACACATTTTAAAATATTCAACGACTTAAAACATTTACCACGGAGTTGTTTAAGATGTTGCTTGTATGATAATTTTTTGTCCAGCGAAAATCCTAGAAACTTGGCTACAGGCTGGACTGGAACAGGCTGTCCATGGAGGAAGATGTCCATATCTGGACAGTGCCGACAACGGCGGCAGAAATGTACGGCAACTGTCTTTGAGGTTCAAAATCGGAAACCGTTCGCTGTACTCCATCGCTCCAGGGTAGCTATAGCCAGCTGAGGCTGTCTTTCCATGTAACGTGTACTGGAAGCAGACGACCAGATTGCGAAATTATCGACGAAGAGCGACCGTCCAATGTACTGCGATAGCGCATCGCCGATGTCGTTCACCATTACGCCAAAAAGCGGGACGCTTAGAATGCCGCCTTGAGGACCTCCGTTGATCCGAAGAAAATCGTCAGATACATGGCTACCAACACGGACTCTAAAATGTCTCTGGGATAAGTATTTTTGTTCTTAAAGGTGCCCATGGAGCCTCTAATACCGTTCTTAAAAAGCTTTAAGAGAATACCATGCCACCAGGCAGTATCATAGGCTGCCTCAATGTCGAAAAAGACCACTCTCACGTGACGGTTTTCTTAAATGCGGCGCGAATAACGGAATCGAGTGTTAAAATGTGATCAACGGTGCTGCGATGGCGTCTAAAACCGCACTGGGCGTTAGTAAAAATACCTTGTTCTAAAATCAACAAAGTCGTCTGCTGACCATTCTCTCCAGCAGCTTACAGAGTGAAGATGGGAGCGAGATGGGACGATAGTGCAGAGGGTCTAATCCAGATTTGCCAGGTTTTAAAATAGGAATTACTATGGCCTCGCGCCATGCCTCCGGGAACTCTCCTCTTTCCCATAGAGAGTTATGCATCACGAGTAGCGCCTGTAACGCACACACGGGAAGGTGGCGTAACATTTCGTTATGAACGCCGTCTGGACCCTCTGCAGTCCTTTTTAGACCATTTATTGCCGACTTCAGTTCGAGCATAGACAAACTTTCGTTATATGACGGTTGTTGTGAGGTAGAAAAAAACGACATCAGATGCTTCACACCGAGCCCTAAGTCGCACACACTGTGGGTCCTTGTCCACTCCTTTACTAGGCTCGTAAAGTGCTCTAGCAATCCCATTTGCTACCTCTTTCGGATGGGAAATATCCTGGCCGCCTACCTGAATAACAGGTAGAGGAACAGAGCTGTACCGTCCAGCAATACGTTTTATACGGGTCCAAAATTGAGTGGTTGGTGTAAAAAGGTTTAAAGTGTCCACGTAAGAACGCCAAGAAACTGCCTTTGCCTCCTTAATGGTGCGACGGGCAAAATCCCTCGCTTTCCTAAAAGCGAGGAGATTTTTGGTAGTACTCCTCCGGTCAAACTTTTTAAAAGCTCTCTTCCATGATCGGATAGCTTCCCGGCACTCCTCAGTCCACCATGGAACAGGAGTGCGCCTAGGCCGGCCCGATGTCCTCGGGATGCATCTCTCAGCGGAGTTTAAAAGCGTGGAAGTAAAATCCTCTGCTGACATGACAGATGTTTCAACTCTGGTTAAGATCGATGTCTCAAGCAAGGTATGAAATTCGGCCCAGTCTGCCTTGACCAAGTTCCACTTTGGTGGTCGGCTACCTAGATCTGGAGCATTCTGGTGCTGGAGCCACACTGGAAAGTGGTCACTCCCCAGTGGGTCATCGTGAACAGACCAGGTAAAAAGATGGGCCAGCTCAGGCCCTACCAAGCTTAAATCTTGTGCCGAGGTTTGCCGGAGGATACCGTAAAATGAGTCCGCTCGCCTGTGTTTAAAATACAGAGTGACTCGTTGATAAAATATTTTAAAAGACGGTCCCGTGTGCCAGTATATTCACATCCTCATGCAGTACTGTGAGCATTAAAATCACCCACTACCAGGACTGGTGGCGGGAGCTCCCGCAGCAGCTGGCGCAATTCTGCCACCGGCAGAGCTGTGCCGGGTGGCAGGTAGAGGGAGCAGATTGTCATTTCTTGGTTCAGGCGCACTCGTCCCGCCACCGCCACCAAGCCCGACCGCACCGTGAGGTAGCATTAACACCACCGTGTCGAGCGGGCAGGCTGTGGTGCACCGCCAGCAAGACGCCGCCGTGGGCTATTGTGTCAGAATGCACGTCTTTGCGATGAACGGCATAGCCTTAGTGGAGCACGTGGCGACTGGCGCCAACTTCGTCAAATACAACAAGACAAATAAGGACAAGACAAATACAACAAGACAAATAAGGACTGGATTGAGCCAGCGTATATCCGACTGCAGGTCCTGCTAGTTGGACTTGAGTCCTCTACAGTTCCACTGTAGGATGAAATGCATGGGAACGGATTAAAATCTCGCTAAAGCGCGTTTAAAAAGGAGGCAGGGGCACAGAAAGAGAACTGGTTCCATAGGCGCTGAATCAGTTATAGAATCGTAGAAGGCGTCACGGCATGGGCACCTAGTAAAACCGCACAAAAGCGCTGAGATGTTAAAAGAGTGTAAAAAGACAAACTGACTAGAGTTACTTCGAAGTAATCAGCTGCACCACGTGCAGTGTCCCCGAAGTGAATCTGGGCACGCACGCTACCACCTTGGTGCGGTCTGCCGTCGGCGGAGCTCGATCTAACGGAGACCGAGCTCGCGTCAGATTTCTGTTTCGTACGAGGGATTCCTCCCACCGTGGGCGAGCCCGTCCACGGAAGCCTACGCCTGGTTGGCCGGCCGGGAGCAGAGGAAGGCTTAGGGAGACTTGGCGCTGCCGCGGGAGTCGCTGCGGCGGCCGAGTTTCCGGTGTTGCGAGTGGCGCCGGTGGTAACTGCCGCGGTTGCGGCGGCGGGGGTGGAGGGGGATCCATAAGAGATGGGCTCCCACCTGGGTCTCTGGGTTAGCCGTAGCTTTCCCATTCGAATGGGATGGGATCGAGTCGGCACCTGGTGGTCGTTTAGTCTCTCTATCCTTCTCGACCAGGTGCGCACGCTTTGCCTCGCACGCCTTCCTCTCCTCCTCTCCCCTGCGCAGTGCCTCCATCATCGCAGTGCGTGGGGGAGAGCGCGCCGGGCCAGTCGCCGCGCGAGATGGCGGGGAAGAGCGCCGCCTGTCCGTACGACGGTGCTGAACTCTCGTCCAGCCATCGTCCTCTGCTGCATTGGTGGCGGCCCCGGCAGTGCCGGTAGACGCCGCGGCTGGGACTGCTTGTATCTCTGCTTCTCCATGATTTGAAGTGTGGGGGACAGGGACGCATCCGACACCGTGACGGCCGGCGGTACAGAGACCACTGCCGGTCCCAGTGTGGTATTAGACGAAACCACTGAGAGGCCGAAATACTTCCGGAGCGTAATAAACTGAGCTGCGCTCATCTCCTCAAACGAAGCGACGTCCTGGGAGCTACTGCAGCCTTTGCCTTCTGGGCGTAGGATATGTTTGGATGTGACGCGTTGTATATTTCCCGAGCCTCTCTGAAAGAGACATTTCTCGTCGCTTTAATCGAGTTGATCTCTTTCTCTCTTGCAAGTGCCGGGCATGACCTATCGAAGGACGTGTGCGTGTTCTGTCCCTCTTTACAGTTTACGCACCGATATGTGGTCGCACCCCAGTCATCATCAGTGTGTTCTGTGGAGGCACAATTCGCGCAAGTTGGGCGGTTATGGCAGTAGGTTGCCCAAAACGCTGGCACCGAAAGCATCTCATGGGATTTGGGGTGTAGGGTCGAACCTTGACCCGTACATAGCCCACCGTCACTTCACTTGGGAGGTCAGTACTGTTGAAAGTGAGGATAACAGTTTTCGTTGCTGTGATTTCATTTTCTCGCCTTGCCTTGATCTTGAATGCACCCACCACACCGGAGGACGACAGGCCCTCAATTATTTCAGTTTCGGTGGTGTCTTTCAAATCATAGCAGGTGATCACACCCTTAGAAGAGTTTTTTATGTGGGGACACAGATATCGCTATGGTGGCGTTTGCCCTTCTACCCTGCTCCCGGATAGAGTAAGAAAAGGTGGTCAACGTCAAAGCTCTCCTGGCATCATCCTGTTTAGCGAATTCTACCTCAAGGGAGCCATCTCGCAATGCGTCGCACCTCAGGATCTTTCCCATCTTGTCGCAGCCTTCTCGCCGCTGGAAGGGCGAGAGCGATGTCAGTTTTTTCGTCTCTGAGGTGAGGAAGAGGACACTGGGGCTCTCCACGACCACTTGAGGTTGCTACTTCCTCATTCCGCTGCACTGGGGGAGAATGGGAGTAAGCCTCCTGCAGCAGTGAGATGCCGCTACCAAGAAGGCCGCTTCGTCCCTCTACCGAGGCGTGGGGACGGTCATCGGTGGTTGCCGTGGATGGGCAAGGGGCAGCCGAAGCTGTAGTTAGTGGGTTTGGGTTTGAGGTATCCATGGTAAGCGATTGGTCTCTGCCCAGTCGCCGCGGACGCTCCGCCATGGCGCCGCTACAAGGCCTAGGGCTGGGGAGTGGGCTGTACGGGGCTCGACAACGCCCTCCCAGAGCGGAGAGAGAGACTCACCACCCCCTCCGTTTGGACGCTGCCTCTTCCCTTGACGCCTGAAGCCGAGACGCCACCCGGGGCAGAGGCAAAGCCAACCCACCGTTGCCGGACGGGTGTCTGCACTCGCCCGCGGCAGAGAGACAGCCAAGCCACGTCCCCCGGCAGCAGCACGGACAGAAAAGCTTCTTAGTGTAGCGCCTCACTGAGTGTCCCCGCTCTTCCGGAAATCCAGGCCAAAGAGGAGTGTTGCCACGCTACCACGACTGGCCCGCGCGGTAGGAGGCTCAGCCACCAGGACCCCTTCATCTTGGGGTGCGGTTCGACGCGCTTAGTCGCAGAAAAGCCTTGTCGATGTAAAAAGCCAAGCGCTCCCTGTCACATCACAGTAGTTGCTAGGACAATATACATATTGGACGTAAGAAGCCTATTCCGGTCGGGTGGCTAGCACGCGACCGTCAAACACCGCAGAGGGAGGAGGCTTCAGCGGGGACGCCCAGTAAACTGAGTGGGAGAGGGGGAGGAGTTCAGGACTTGTTACGGGGGTTGCACAAATGGACTGGGACTAGGCCGGGGGCGAGTGTTATGGAGGATGGAAGGAGTGGTGTAGCTGGGACCCGAGGGGGCGCTACTCCCCTTACACCGGCCGAAGCCGATGCCCCTGCGGGGAGGCAGACTTCAACGTCTGGTAAAGCTGACCAGGAATCTCGACGCGCTCGGCCTGCAGGTCAACCCGGCCAAGTGTGAGGTGGCGTTTCTCGGCCCACCTGGAACGGCTGCCGGCGACAAAGCCATTAGACTCGTGTGCCATGTGCTTCCAGACATCCGCCAGACGCCACTGACGGGGCTGACGCTGCTGGGAGCGCCGCTGCACGACGAGGGAGTGCGTGCTGCGCACTCATCTGTCGTAGCTGCTGAGACGGTCACGAGGCTCTGCGACCGGCTGGAGCCGCTGTGCCCCCACACGTCGGTGTTTTTTCGAACACACCGCGTGTCGGCGCCGCAACTGATGCACATGCTGTGTTCAGCCCGGTCTACAAAGACACGGAGTCGTTGCGCAGCATCGACGAGCGCGTGCGCACCACCCTGGCGACAGTCACGAATGTAGATGCGACTGGCGACGCCTGGCAGCAAGCGTCGCTGCCGGTGCGCCATGGGGGCCTTGGCGCCAGGCGCGTGGAGGCGCTGGCGCTGCCGTGCTACCTGGCATCACTGACCGTCGTGCAGCCGAGAATGGAGAACGCAACCGCCAGAGAAGAGGATGCAACAACACTAACCGAGACGACGGAGCGCTTCTGTGCTGAACACCCGGACGCCTAACTGCCAGTAGGAGCAGCGGCGAGCAGCCAGCGCGCAAGGGGCAAAATCGCTGCGACAGCAGAAAGCCGACGTCTGCTGGCCTCCGCCAACCAACTGCACCGAGCACGCCTGGTCGTGGCGAGCCAGCCGCATACCGGAGCATGGCTGCAGGCGGTGCCGATGCCCAGTTTCGGGCTGCACCTAGACCAAGACACAGTCCGCGTGGCAGTGGCGCTCCATCTGGGCGCCCAAGTGTGCGAACCGCACCGCTGCCGCTGCGGACTAACCGTCGACCGACTCGGACATCATGGGCTGTCCTGCCGCTTCAGCGCTGGCCGTTTCTCACGTCACGCAAGCCTCAATGCCGTGGTGAAGCGCGGCCTCGCCAGCGCGGGAGTCCCGTCTGTCCTGGAGCCGGTCGGGCTGGCTCGTGGAGACGGCAGGCGTCCCGACGGTCTCACTGTATTCCCGTACAGTGACGGCCGTAGCCTCATCACGGCCACGGCTCCCGGCAGCAGCCCCGCCCACCCCATATTATATATTATATATTACAACCCAACCCATATTATAGTACTGCAGTAGCGCACAACCCGTGGTGTGCGCTACTGCAGTCTCCAGCCCGCGGTGTTACTATTGTGTGAGCTTCTGCAGTTCCTAGTACTTAGTGTTACTGTTGTGTGCGCTACTGCAGTCTCCAGTCCGCGGTGTTACTATTGTGTGAGCTTCTGCAGTTCCTAGTACTTAGTGTTACTGTTGTGTGCGCTACTGCAGTCTCAAGCCAGTGGTGTTACTATTGTGTGCGTTACTGCAGTTCCTAGTACTTAGTGTTACTGTTGTGTGCGCTACTGCAGTCTCAAGCCCGTGGTGTTACTATTGTGTGCGTTACTGCAGTTCCTAGTACTTAGTGTTACCGTTGTGTGTGCTACTGCAGTCTCAAGCCCGTGGTGTTACTGTTGTGTGCACTACTGCAGTCTCCATCCTATGGTGCTTCACTAATGTGTGCTAATGCAGTCTTCCGTATTTTGCTGTTACTGTTGTGTGCGCTACTGCAGTCTCCAGCCCACGGTGTTACTGTTGTGTGAGCTACTGCAGTCTCCAGCCCGCGGTGTTACTGTTGTGTGAGCTACTGCAGTCTCCAGCCCGCGGTGTTACTGTTGTGTGCGCTACTGCAGTCTCCAGCCCGCGGTGTTACTGTTGTGTGCGCTACTGCAGTCTCCAGCCCGCGGTGTTAATGTTGTGTGCGCTACTGCAGTCTCCAGCCCGCGGTGTTACTATTGTGAGCGCTACTGCAGTCTCCAGCCCGCGGTGTTACTGTTGTGTGCGCTACTGCAGTCTCCAGCCCGTGGCATTGTGTGCGCTACTGCAGTTCCCATTACTTAGTTTTGCTGTTGTATACGCTACTGCAGTCTCCAGCCCGTGTTGTTATTAATAATGTTTTTTTAGACGTACAACGACATCCACAATACATACGGTGGCTTTTCCTGTCGAGGTGAAAATGAAAAATGGCAAACTGAGTCGTAGGTTCGAACACTAGGATAAAATGGGGGGGGGGGGGGAGGATGTAAAACAACATTCATGCATCTTGCATCCATAACAATGGAAATCATAGCTAAACATCAGGTCTAAAGGCACATCGGCATGACTAGGCGTCTTCCTTGAGGCGTTTCTTCACGGTCGTTCGAACGGCGCGATCTTAACCCTCACCCGGGTAGGGGGGGGGGGGGGTTGATGCTACCCCCTCGGTTTGTCTGGAATAACTCGCGTAGTTTGTAACTGATTTCGATGAAACTTTCAGTACCCTACTTTTGAAAAAAATTGACACAGAATCTGACAAATTTGTATGTCTAACCCACATGACCCGTGACCTATGACCTGTTTCTCAAGGTCATGTCAGGCGCAAATGGCGTCCCGCAAATCGATGATTGTAACTTGTGCAGTTTCCGAGTGTTTGTTGTTTAGGAGAAAAGGTGTTTCCAGGTAACAGTTGTGGGTTTCACTGAGATTGTGACCTCGAAAGATGTGACCTCGATTGATTCAGAGGTCAACTGATGTCATTGACCTCCAATGACCTCAGATGACTTTGTTGGGCTTCTGGTGGTTTCTAGGACAATTTGTCACGCTGATTCCAAATTTGGGATTCATTTTAGATAATTATATGTTCCACTGGGGTCATGTGCATCCCCTGGTCAACCGAAGTCACTGACCTCAGATGACCTGGCATGACCTTTTTGGAATTTGGAAGTTTTTTTGTATTTTATGACGCTGATTACGAATTTGGCACCTATTAAGCATTGTGATATGCTCATTCACGATTGTAGCTTGATACAATTCAATTTATACGCATTTACAATTTTGATGACTTTTGGGTCATAGACATGACCTCAGAGGTCACCTAATGACCAAAGACCTTTAAATTGGGTATCAACGGATTCCTTTCGTCACAAGCAACACGTTCGTATTTTAATCGAAGCTCTAGCTCAATTAGGGGCGACACGCTAAGGAGGGGGGGTCGTACTCCCTTCCCACCCGAACACGTAGTGATTTTGCCCTAAACGGGCGAGGATTAAGACGCGTCATCTCAGGTGGCAGGCCGTTGTACAGATGAGGCGCTCGGTAGGCAAACTGACGTCGACTGGTCTCAGTGCGGAGCAGGAAGTTGCAGCATCCCGTCCTGTCGTGTGTGCTGAGCACCCACGTCTGTGTTTCGTTTGAACATAGCCGAGAGTGAAGATGGTTCTCCGGATTTTGGATGCTGTGCGCAAGAATGGAACAGTGAAACTGAGCCATTTGTTTTGAGTTGAGCCAGCCCGGGTCTTTAAGAACGTCTGAAATGTGATCAAATTGCATTTTGCCGGATACGACCCAAGCCGATACGTTTTTTGTTTGTTTGGAGTTGTTTGTGATTTGTATCCGAGAAGTTACCAAGACGCAGTATCGGATATGCGAGATAATCAGGCCTTGAACAAGTGTGAAGAGAATGTCCTGGGGAAGATAGTGCCGAATGTGAGTGAGACCGATCAGAAACCATAGAATTTCCGGGTGAGGTGCACTACATTGGCGTCCCACGACAGGACAGGGTCGAACAGGACCCCGAGGTTCCGTACCGAAAGCTCAGTCCCCAGTGTCTCGCCACATAATATCAGCGTGATCGGTGGTATAAAGCGCAGATTTTGGCGAATACCGAACATCATCAATATATATATACAACAATATACCGAACATCATCTATATATATATATATATATATATATATATATATATATATATATATATATATATATATATATATATATATATATATATCTATATATATATATATATATATATCTATATATATATATATATATATATATATATATATATATATATATATATATATATATAATATATATATATATATATATTATATATATATATATATATATATATATATATATATAATATATAATATATATATATATATATATATATATATATATATATATATATATATATATATATATATATATATATATATATATAATATATATATATATATATATATATATATATATATATATATATAATATATATATATATATATATATATATATATATATATATATATATATATATATATATATATATATATATATATATATTATATATATATATATATATATATATATATATATATATATATATATATATATATATATATATATATATATATATATATATATATATATATATATATATATATATATATAATATATATATATATTATATATCATATTATCATATCTATATCTATATCTATATCTATATATATATATATATATATATATATATATTGAATAT
>JAXIVJ010013202.1:10000-37942 GCA_036785665.1 Chirona hameri
GTCCTACACTGGATCAAAAAATTATTATGCAATTCAAAACTGACAGGACTTTGTATTACTACACCCTGTTCGTTGAGGTTTTGTGTTTTTGTGGTTTGCTTTTCTCTGGCCTTTAGCGTTGAGAATTTGGTGGTGGCGTATTTTTTTTTTTCATGAAAATTCATGAAAAATATATAATTTTATGGGAAAACTAGGTAACTGCTGCTGTCGTTGGAACAAAACAAGTTTATTTTCGTTAAAATATTGCTTATTTTACCGGAAATATGCCATAAGTGAGTTGTTTTTATTAGCATAAAAGAGATGACTGGCTCTGCCTCAGCCGGTCCTGCAGAAAATACGCGGTGGCATCACCGCGCACTTTGGAATTTCCTTACGTGCAGAAGAGGTCATTTCCAGAAAAATGTGGCTACCGTGGGACTTCTACCACCTTTATAAGTACATTTTATTATGTAACTCAATTATTCTGGGAAAAAAAACGTATAATCCCTTTAAAGGGAACCAACTGCGCTATTTGCGACGCGACCCAAGGCCATAGAATACTAGGTAGAACCAAGGCCGGTAGAACCGTCCTATTGCACAAATCGCGTCAAGTGACGTCACCGAGGGTACATTTCTATCCGTCATAGCAAGCACTACCATGCAACTATGCATATGAAACACTACTTCGCAAGTGCATACATGTAAAGTACATCATCAATAATTTATATTAGACAGTATAAACTCTCATATTTATGAAAAATAAACTGTAAGGGATCCAAAAGGTTGTCCTCCAGTGACGTCATTAGCGCCAAATTTGCAATGGCTTATAGGCATTGGGATGACAACGGCATGTACGCAACCAAGGCCAAAGCCAAGGTCGTGACATTGTTGTGGTGTTGCTTGTTGGGGTTGGGCAAAATATGTTTATATTAATGGTTTGTTTGAGGTTAGGGTACGTATAAGCTGGGTGTTGTCGTTCGATCAGACGTTGTATTGTGTTATTCCACCTTTACTTCACTTACAAATATGAAGACAAAACATGCGCGGCCATCCGGCCATTCAGAACCTTTCTTTCTTGGACAGCCACTGATGCAGTGTCTTACGTGACGAACTCCTTAAATTTGTAATTTTCAACCTTTTGGTTGTGGCTGTTTGATTAAAGGAAATAGTTCACCTTCGGAAAATTTATCAAAACAGGATTTTATTACATTTTGTAATACAGTTTCTTTTTTTCTTTTCAAAAATGGTCCTACATCGCGCCAATTCAGGACAGAAGGTCGTAAATTATTAAGTTTATGGTGCAGTGCTAAGTTATTAAAATTATTATTATTATTATTATTATTAAAATTATTATTATTAAGTTATTAGTGTTAAGTTATTGGTCTGCGCATGCTCCATGCAGTGCTGGCACTTTCAGATGGTACGGTATATCATATATGCGCCGCATTTCTTCGCCAATAAAAGTCAAATATCTTCGGCTGGAGAGTCTTTTCAGACAAGAACAGTTGCAGATAGGGATTTCTCAACACGGGCTACAAAACTGCTATTTCAGTTAAAAAACACATGTTGAAGGTGAACTATTTCCTTTAACATCAGTCTCCAGGGGTTGCAGGTGCTGAAATGTGTTTTAGGCCTCTAAGGAAGTTCTTTCTTCCTACTTTCTAGCTTTTCATATGAGTGCCGCTTCTGAACAATTTACCTGAGATTCACTTTGTAAGAGCAAGAATAATGCGGAATGCCTGTGTTTATTCATGCTTATTATTCATTATTCATGCTTATTCATGTTCTGTCAGATGTAGCTCTTCTGCAATTGTGAAATGATGCGTGCAAATTGCAAGTGCTCATAAGTTGATACCTTATTGGTATTCTTTCATAACATATTCTAGAAATGTTTTCCAGTCTATCGCTATTCTGCCTGATTGGTTTTATATTTATCTGAAGTATATTATTGTTCATTTTAAGTAATTTATGCAGACAAACAGCCAGGCGCGTAATCACCACTGGGGTCACTGGGGATCAGTTTCCAGTAACATTTTCGGACTTTAACATTACGCCTATGGGCGTTGCATGGCAAGAATCGACTTCAAAGTGCCTCCGTCCCCACCTACTTTCGGAAGGTGGTTACGCCTATGCAAACAGCCTAAACATGTATGCACTTACAGTGGATTTTTTATTATTTCTGACTGTAAGGTGGATTCTGCGTGTGGATTCCACACGCAATTGCTGGTAGGGATAGTGCATTCGGAAGGTGGTTACGCCTATGCAAACAGCCTAAACATGTCTGGACTTAAAGTGAACAAAATGTTTATTTCTGACTGTAAGGTGGATTCTGCGTGTGGATTCCACACGCAATTGCTGGTAGGGATAGTTCCCAGCTCACATTTCTGAAACCTTGGCATGTCTAAACTAAGTGTGTTTATGCTAAGAATGTGTTGTGTGATAGTTGCACATCAGAGTTTTCTTATTCAGGTTTTCTTATTTATTGATTTTTTGGGGTGGGGGTTCGCGACAAAATTATATAGTCTCCCATAACCTGTTCCAAACCGTTAATTTCCCAAAAATGTGTCCCATTCCCATCGATTCCCGTCCCATTCCCATTCCCATACGGGATTGCCGCTCCATGAAGGGCTTTAGTTCAGATGACCCTGACTGATTCCAATGCAATGCAGCTACTCTATCAAGTGTTGGTATGTGGGATTGTCGTAGTCGAATGTCGACTTCAGCGTATTTCATATTCATTTCTTGTCTCTCTAATCCACGATGAGCCAAATTTTAAAGCAAAAAGAGAATTTTCAGCAAGTTTTAACAAGCGCTACGAAAATTGAGTCCGCCTCTCCACCAAGCTGATTTATTGGCTGTGATGCAAAAGTTCAGCACAAGATGGCGAGCATGTGGTCATCGTATGTTGAGCAAAAACAGTTCATCGAGGTGTTACAGGAGGTATCAACTATCAAGGCATTATCGAAAACACGCGCACAAAAATACACTGCAACAGCTCAGGTAGATCAGTAGTAACCTGCCACACCATTGCCTTTATAATTATGTCCTTCATGTAGACATGATCGGAGCTCCAAAGTCTTCCTTTGCAGGGGACGGACGTTATGCTTTATGCGGTGGCCTTTTTCGTTCTCCTCCAGCTTCCTGAGTTCGGACAGGAATTTGGGATTGACATGAGTCGGCACCGCTGACACCAGCCAGGGAAGCTTCAGGGTGCACGGAGGCGTGGTCAGGCTGCCCGTGTATTTGTACACATTCGTTAGCGCGTTGTCCAGCAACGTCGTAAGCTCCGTGACGCCGATCGTGGTGTTGAAGTCGGTGTTGAATTTCTGTACCTGATGCATTGTCTCTTCAAGGCCGAATGTAGGGAAGGAGATGTCGGTAACAAGGTTTCCATGTTCGCCACCGCTGGCGGTTAGTGGTACGCCCACGGCGTACAGAGCTCCCTCCATCAGTCGCGCCTCGTAGTATGGGGAGTAGGCGTACGACGTGTGCTTGAACTTGAAGTGGGCTTCGGCGTCGAACTTCTCACCCTCGATGGCGTGCTCGGAACCTTTATTACCTGTCTTCGCCCAGTGGAAATGCAACTCGGCCAGCTCGTACTTCAGGTCCTCAGAGTCGATCTGAACCCCGGGTTCCTCCGATCTCGGGAAGAAGAACGTCAGCGGACTGACGGCTCCGTTGACCGCGCCAAAACAATCAAAATCCAGCTTCAGCGTTCTGCCGTTATTCGAGACAAGCACGGGCCATGTGTCCTTGTTCATCGTCACCAAGGGATGTCTGGAGTCCTCGCACTCGCCGTTGGAGAGATCGATCGGAGACTGTTGTCTGTAGTGGTTCCCACACTGTGATTCGTTCACGCTGCTCCAGGCGTCGAAGTCACGATAGTTCCACTCGTGGCCCTCGGGACCCACTGGCTCGTAGCCACTGCACCATCTGTATCCGGCCAGAGCCAGCAGAACGACGATGCGGGCTGTGAACATCCTGAGGCAGGCTGCCTGCCGACACGTAGTCCTTATCCGAGCCACGTGAAGCCACAACTGTGATCCCCCCGCACGGCTCGTCACTTAAATACGTCCGTGTCACACGATTGAAGTTGATGAAAAAGGCCAAGAAAAAAACAATGGATTTTGTCATTGGGAAATACATTACCGTATAACAGCAACAGCAATAATTATGAAACAATAAATACGTGCATACACCGAAGTACCGTGGCTTTCGTATACGGGAAGTCCGTGACGAACACTTGACTGCCTGGAATTCTCAGACTTGCCCTGACGTGCTATAGTGACGTCACGAACTGGAGCTATTTCGGATTACAATTGAACAGTTAGCCAATATTTCTGACCGGTTTATAATCAAACTTTTTGACTATAATATAATATACTGGTAATTATCTGCAATGACTATATGACTACAACATCGGGATTTTGACTACAATAGTTTACAACCATTTGAGACAAGTTGAGTTGATTACCATAGTTGGCACATGCGTGCCTAAAATTTCGGATCGCAGTGGATAACACGACAACTTCAAAACAGTTCTAAGATTTCAGTGGTTCCTGGATATACAATATACATTATAAGGATTGGATCTGTTTCTAAGATGCATGCAATTTGTGGCACTCAGCACGCCATATGCGGTAAATGTGTCGTGCTTGTCAGACTGGTTATTGATTCAACTTGTTTGGAACGACTCAATCATGATTCATTTTGGAATCTGAATGATTCAATCACCGTTCCATTCACGGACAAAATTTTGAGAATTGATTCTTGCCGATTCAAAGAATCAAAACAAATATTTCAACCGATTCACGTTTGATTCAACATTTAAATATATGTGGTGAATTTATGTAAAATCAATACAAATCGAAACATACATATATATGATCATTAAAACATGGTTACAGCAATACTATTTCAGTATAAATGAATGTAGCCACTGGGACTACATGTATTTGCACAATTTACCAGTGTACTTCAATCGTTAACAGGAACGTAGGAACGTCACGAAAAGTGAGGGGCCAGTGAAACTGTGATCTCGTTTTAGGAGTACCCCAACCCCCCATGACAGATCTCTTTGCAGATTTGGGCTGTTCTCGTCTTGGCGAACCTTTTGCCATCAACAACTTTTCTCACCAAGCAAAAATACAGATTTTAGCCCAAAAAGGGAGGGGCCATGGCCCCCCGCCCCCCCCCTGTTCCTACGCCTATGATAGTTAAGAATCGTTAAATCTTTCGATTCAATCGTCCTTGATTTGATGCGGATTTTGATTAAATCACGATTCATGAATCCAAAGGTCTGGTGGTGAATCAATTATTGTTTTATTCAAGGAATTTTGATTGAACGATTCCAATCGATTCAGTCAGTGTCAAATCAATAAACAGTCTGGTGCTTGTCACGGCTAATAATACCTAGCACCTAAAAACTCGCTGCCAAACATCATATTTCATGTTACAAAAGTCTGGAAGTTCCACATGGGGCGAGGAAATGTCAGATACGTCAGCAACTCGACGAAATATAGCAGACAACTAGTTCCATATTTGGCCGTATGCCGTCCAGCTACATTCACGAGGATGTCAGTGACAACCTGGCGCAAAACAAAACGTTCAACGACTCTCCTGCCAATGAGATGTTTTGATGGATCTGAGCGGTACCTAGTCAGTGAGCATTGTCAGGTCAATGCAGGAACGCTCCCCAGATTAGCCGGATTGAGCTGTTTTGATGGATCTGAGCGGTACCTAGTCAGTGAGTATTGTCAGGTCAATGCAGGAACGCTCCCCAGATTAGCCGGATTGAGATGTTTTGATGGATCTGAGCGGTACCTAGTCAGTGAGCATTGTCAGGTCAATGCAGGAACGCTCCCCAGATTAGCCGGATTGAGATGTTTTGATGGATCTGAGCGGTACCTAGTCAGTGAGTATTGTCAGGTCAATGCAGGAACGCTCCCCAGATTAGCCGGATTGAGCTGTTTTGATGGATCTGAGCGGTACCTAGTCAGTGAGCATTGTCAGGTCAATGCAGGAACGCTCCCCAGATTAGCCGGATTGAGCTGTTTTGATGGATCTGAGCGGTACCTAGTCAGTGAGCATTGTCAGGTCAATGCAGGAACGCTCCCCAGATTAGCCGGATTGAGATGTTTTGATGGATCTGAGCGGTACCTAGTCAGTGAGCATTGTCAGGTCAATGCAGGAACGCTCCCCAGATTAGCCGGATTGAGATGTTTTGATGGATCTGAGCGGTACCTAGTCAGTGAGCATTGTCAGGTCAATGCAGGAACGCTCCCCAGATTAGCCGGATTGAGATGTTTTGATGGATCTGAGCGGTACCTAGTCAGTGAGCATTGTCAGGTCAATGCAGGAACGCTCCCCAGATTAGCCGGATTGAGATGTTTTGATGGATCTGAGCGGTACCTAGTCAGTGAGCATTGCCAGGTCAATGCAGGAACGCTCCCCAGATTAGCCGGATTGAGATGTTTTGATGGATCTGAGCGGTACCTAGTCAGTGAGCATTGTCAGGTCAATGCAGGAACGCTCCCCAGATTAGCCGGATTGAGATGTTTTGATGGATCTGAGCGGTACCTAGTCAGTGAGCATTGTCAGGTCAATGCAGGAACGCTCCCCAGATTAGCCGGATTGAGATGTTTTGATGGATCTGAGCGGTACCTAGTCAGTGAGCATTGTCAGGTCAATGCAGGAACGCTCCCCAGATTAGCCGGATTGAGATGTTTTGATGGATCTGAGCGGTACCTAGTCAGTGAGCATTGTCAGGTCAATGCAGGAACGCTCCCCAGATTAGCCGGATTGAGATGTTTTGATGGATCTGAGCGGTACCTAGTCAGTGAGCATTGTCAGGTCAATGCAGGAACGCTCCCCAGATTAGCCGGATTGAGATGTTTTGATGGATCTGAGCGGTACCTAGTCAGTGAGCATTGTCAGGTCAATGCAGGAACGCTCCCCAGATTAGCCGGATTGAGATGTTTTGATGGATCTGAGCGGTACCTAGTCAGTGAGCATTGCCAGGTCAATGCAGGAACGCTCCCCAGATTAGCCGGATTGAGATGTTTTGATGGATCTGAGCGGTACCTAGTCAGTGAGCATTGTCAGGTCAATGCAGGAACGCTCCCCAGATTAGCCGGATTGAGATGTTTTGATGGATCTGAGCGGTACCTAGTCAGTGAGCATTGTCAGGTCAATGCAGGAACGCTCCCCAGATTAGCCGGATTGAGATGTTTTGATGGATCTGAGCGGTACCTAGTCAGTGAGCATTGTCAGGTCAATGCAGGAACGCTCCCCAGATTAGCCGGATTGAGATGTTTTGATGGATCTGAGCGGTACCTAGTCAGTGAGCATTGTCAGGTCAATGCAGGAACGCTCCCCAGATTAGCCGGATTGAGATGTTTTGATGGATCTGAGCGGTACCTAGTCAGTGAGCATTGTCAGGTCAATGCAGGAACGCTCCCCAGATTAGCCGGATTGAGATGTTTTGATGGATCTGAGCGGTACCTAGTCAGTGAGCATTGTCAGGTCAATGCAGGAACGCTCCCCAGATTAGCCGGATTGAGATGTTTTGATGGATCTGAGCGGTACCTAGTCAGTGAGCATTGTCAGGTCAATGCAGGAACGCTCCCCAGATTAGCCGGATTGAGATGTTTTGATGGATCTGAGCGGTACTTAGTCAGTGAGTATTGTCAGGTCAATGCAGGAACGCTCCCCAGATTAGCCGGATTGAGATGTTTTGATGGATCTGAGCGGTACCTAGTCAGTGAGTATTGTCAGGTCAATGCAGGAACGCTCCCCAGATTAGCCGGATTGAGATGTTTTGATGGATCTGAGCGGTACCTAGTCAGTGAGCATTGTCAGGTCAATGCAGGAACGCTCCCCAGATTAGCCGGATTGAGATGTTTTGATGGATCTGAGCGGTACCTAGTCAGTGAGTATTGTCAGGTCAATGCAGGAACGCTCACCAGATTAGCCGGATTGAGATGTTTTGATGGATCTGAGCGGTACCTAGTCAGTGAGCATTGTCAGGTCAATGCAGGAACGCTCCCCAGATTAGCCGGATTGAGATGTTTTGATGGATCTGAGCGGTACCTAGTCAGCGAGTATTGTCAGGTCAATGCAGGAACGCTCCCCAGATTAGCCGGATTGAGATGTTTTGATGGATCTGAGCGGTACCTAGTCAGTGAGCATTGTCAGGTCAATGCAGGAACGCTCCCCAGATTAGCCGGATTTTAACATTAGGTCTATGGGGTGGGGGCCAAACACCTGGCCTGCCCCCCACTCAAAATTGTGTGGCGACGCCCCTGAATCAATGACCTGCGAAAGGCACATAGACTCTCCGCTCCGCTGGGCGATTACTGGTGTCAAGTGGTGGTGCAAGCCAGTGATAGGCAATTAGGGATTGATAACCCGTACTACCCGTGACGCCTGTCGTACCTATAATACGTGTTTGTACCCGTCATACACCCGAGGTACCCGTCAAACTCCTACGGTGCCCGGCATACACCCGTAGTGCCCGTTGTGCCCATGTGGAACACGTGATAACCCCGTTATAGCCGGCACTCACCCATTATACCCGTGGAACACCTATGGGACCTGTTATACACCCGTTAAACCTGTGAAAACTCCACCCCGGCTTAGCGTCAATGTTCATTGATACCGTATGTCATTGATACCGTATGTCATTGATACCGTATGTCATTGATACCGTATGTTCATTGATACCGTGCCGTACCGTATGTCGATGACCTTCGTTTTGCAGTGATTCCGTGGTTGCTTCTCATTGGTTGTGACACTGTAGTATCCGTAGTCGCATCTGATTGGTTTTCGACTGGAGTGAAGCGATGTAAAACTCGTATCTGTAAACTGTTTTTTTTACGGTAAAATATTTCTTAACACCTCCTTCTATGTTAGTTACAGCACAAACCTTCGCCCAAAACTGCACAACCTAAAACTGTCTGTAACTATCGTATCGAATGCGTCGGAAATGTATGAATTATACACCACTCGGTAGTATCCGTAAACTCGTTTGAAAACCTTCAAATCACGTGCATCTCGTGCTTATATCAATGTGGTACTGCAATGTAGAACTACCGCTTTACTGTGTTAAATGCGTTCCGGAGAGACAGACAGACAGACGCTTATCAAATAGTAATATAGAGTTCAGAGAACATGTTAACCAGACACAAACTGTGATGGTTGCACGAATAAGGCACCAAAGAGACGAATGGTCACACAGCCATCGTCGTTTGGTCATACCTTATTTGGACACGAGTTGCAAAAATATTCAGAACATGGAAAACCACACACACCTAGGATGGCGATTGCCGGTATCGTAATTCACAAAAACTAATACTATGGCAGTCTGGCACGTGTAACATGACTAATATGTTGGGCAATGACATCATTACATGAAGTCCTGTGTTTTCCCGGACTGTCTGCGGAAATTTGGCTAAATACACCAGTGCCTTTCGTGCACTTGGCTCTCATCATTCATGCAGAGGGTAAGTCCCGAAAAACACCTCAAAGTGGACATGTGTTACTCGGCAAAATGGTTATGTAGGTAAGCAGAAATCGCGAGCTGAGGCCCCAAGGCAGTAAGACATGGAAACCGAAGTTTAGCCGATATAATCTGCCATGCGGCAGAGACGCGTGCTGGGAGAGACGCACACACACACACACCGATGTTGATAACGCATAGTGATTTATTTTATCTATAGGCGTGTTGGCAACTGGTAGTCAGTCGGGTTCTAATGCCTGTTGCTGATGCAGCAACGACTTCAACTGAGCCGGGACATTGTCTTTGCGCCAATTAACGCGGCACAGAAGTGCTCAGATTTCTTCCTCTCATAGTGTTACTGATGCGACAGCTGATGCTGTGGCGACATTGACAACAATCATTTTTATCATCCTGATACAAGGTATTGAGTACTAAATTTAGAACTATGGCCGATGCAGCTGCACCCCGCCCAGCAGCTACTGTATAGTCACACCAGAAATAGGTACTATCTGTCATTGCAACGATCTATTTTAGGTGGCCATTTTTTTGATGCGATTTTATACCACACACTTAGCAGCAAGGGCGTCGTCGTAGGGGGGGGGGGGCGGAGGGGACACCGTCTCCCCCAGTCTGATGACCAGGGGATTGTCCCCTCCAGTTTTGGAGACACCTTGTTTGGAATTATTGCAGTTTTCAGAAACATAAAAGCATTTGGGAAAATACCAACGCATTGGAAGGGATCAGGACGATATTTTTACTTTTCTTAAAGGGAATGTTTCACCTTTGTATTAGTTTTAAACTGAGATAGCCATTATCTTGCGCCGATATTTAAATGTCTAAACTACTAAGGTAATTTTTCCCAAAACTTACCTGTTTTTAAGCAATTTAATTTACCATTTGCAAAATGACTCCGGGCTGGTGCAGCTGCTGATTGGCTGCCAGCCACTTTTTCAGTCAATCCCACTTTGTCAGCCAATCAGCGGAGATCTATAGCTCAATAATGACGTCATTCACCCAAATCTAAAAACTTAATTTGTATAAAGTTAAGTGACTTTTCGAGTGAAAAATATCACCATCGTTTTCGGCAGCACTTACTTCATATGTTATACTACAACCATCGTATATTTGACAACTTTCAGAAAAGTGAAATTCCCTTTAACCCTCGACTTACTGGGGGCTATTTTTTGCCCCCCCCCTCCCGTTATTTTGCAATAACTACTAAACCAACATCAGTATTGTCACCAAACTTGAAGTACCTTCTCACATCAATTCTACACATGTTGGACAAAGGAAAAAGATGAGGTTATGATAGGTCAACCGGGAATGACGTCAGAGTGACGTCATGCTATTCGTTTTTTGTTGAAAAATAATGGTTTGCGGAAAACGCTGTCAAAGGTACAATGTTTGAGATAAATTAAATTGTCCTAAATCAAATTACTGACAATAGACCGGGCTATCAAACTGCAATCTCGAATTTTTTTGTTTCTATTTTCATTCAAAATTTTGAGAAATCCAAATACATTTTTTTAAATAAAATAAAACAAATCAGAATTATCAAAAAACCGGAATATATGTGATTGAGACGTGTTAGGTGAATATGTGTACCAAATTTGAAGTCGATATCTTCAAAAATGACTGACTTATGACCTTTAAATTACAAAAATCGACCACCTCTCACAGCATTACTATGCATAAAAAATGCATTTCCGTTTTTGCTTTTCACTTCTATTTATATGGAAAAAACAATGTTCTAAGGTCATTTTTCGCGTTATAGACGAAAAACAAACCCATAAACATGTGATACAATGCCTAATGACCGTAATCTGCAGTTTGACCTCGTAACCTTGGATGACCTTGACCTGACCCAAGGTCATAAACAGCTTAGAATGGTACTTCGAAGTGTCAGACACACGAATCATACCGATTTATCGACTGCTTATGCGTTTAATATCGCAATTTTGCGCGACAATTCCATCCATGGAGACCTTTTGACACGGTCAAACATTTTGTACTTTACCTGACCTGTGACGTCATCGGTGACCCCGAGGTCAAAAAAATATTATGTTTCCCTCGATAAATTTCCCAGGGCTATCGAATTCCGCTTGAATTTTTACAATCGGCCCAGTAGTTCCGGAGATCCGAGGGGGGGGGGGGGGCAAAAAATAGCCCCCCCAGTAAATCGCGTTATGGAATATACCCCAGTAACTCGCGGGTTAAGGGAAGTTGGCAGAAATTGTAATGGAATTTCGGTAGCAGAAAGCATAAGCCATGTTATGGCGCCAAATTTGCCCTATTGGTTGTTTATGGCACACTTTGGTTGCTAAAAAGAAACAGCGGCGGTGTTTATGGTTCTTCTGTCCCGGTCGCAGTTGCCTACTTACGGTTTCAACCGAGCTTGAAAGAACGTGGATGTGGATATGTGGATATCGTATATAGTTTTTTGTTTGTTAAAGGGAATAGGTCAACTTGAAAGTTGTCTTGAAATTCAACCATACGGTGCATATTGAGCTCAAAACTACGAATATGACTTTGGTTTGGACAACTGATGGATATATGTGGAGAAAGAAGTAAGTTTCTCTTTGCATTTCACGATAAATCGTACGATAGCAGCTGGCGTTCTGGCTCCGCCCCGCTCCGCCCCGCTCCGCCCCGCTCCGCCTGACGCCAAATACAGTCTCTTACAAGGGGCCGCCGCGCCGCCCGGGCGGCTGAGCGGATATTAAAGGGGTTATACGGGTTTTTCCCAGAATAATTGAGTTACATAGTAAAACGTTCCTATAAAGGTGGTAGAAGTCCCACGGTAGCCACATTTTTCTGGAAATGACCTCTTCTGCACGTAAGGACATTCCAAAGTGCGCGGTGATGCCATCGCGTATTTTCTGCAGGACCGGCTGAGGCAGAGTCAGTCATCTCTTTTATGCTAATAGAACACCTCACGTATGGCATATTTCCGGTTAAATAAGCAATATTTGAAAGAAAATAAACTTGTTTTGTTCCAACGACAGCAGCAGTTACCTAGTTTTCCCATAAAATTCTATATTTTTCATGAATTTTCATGCCAAAAAATTAATACGCCACCACCAAATTCTCAACGCTAAAGGCCAGAGAAAAGAAAACCACAAAAACACAAAACCTCAACGAACAGTGTGTAGTAATACAAAGTCCCGTCAGTTTTGAATTGCATAATAATGTTGTGATCCAGTGTAGGACTTGCAGATAATTCAAAACTCTAAAATTGATCTTAAGATAAAAGTGGTGGACAATAGTGCCGATCAAGTACTCGTTATCTGATACTAGTCTCGAAAAATGCCCAAGTTTTAACGCTGATAATTTCTGAAATAATGGACTAAATAAGCATTGAGGTCCCTGTTATATGTCTTAAACGTGTTTAACCCGCGCCGTGCCGGTGCTCGGCACCAACTTCGCCGTGCCGGGGGGGGGGGGGGGGTGTTTAGACACCCCCCTCCAACTCGAAAACTAAAAGGGCTAGAAAGACGCAGAAAAGCGTGTTCGAAAGCTCTCGAGAAGCACATTCGAAAGTAGTTAAGATATTTTTTTTTCCTGAAGCCAATATTGAGGTCACCAGAGGTCATCAAAGGTCAAATTTTCCTGTTTTAGGACATTGCTCCAGAAATTCCCATATATCTCAGAAACGATGATAGTGAGACAGAAACGGAAAAAAGCAAACGCCAGCCAGTGAAATTTGTAATCGCTAAGGTGTCCTCAGATTTGATCTCAGGTCAATATTTGAGGCTCCAGAGGTCAAAAAGGAAAAAATGCAGTCTTTTTGCTAAATCGTTTTTTGCTATTAACTTTTTACTTAATAAAGATAACGGGAAACTATTTACGCCATTGTGTTTATCTTGTCAAGGCGCTTTGAATGATATATATGGTGACCTTGTTAAGTCAACTTAACAATTTCACCTAAGGTCAAGGTCATGTGGTGACCCAAGTAGGTCATGTTGCATATGGGAAGAGGTACCTCGACGAGACAAACATATTGGTGTCGGTTTCACTTCTCTATCGTCATTATGTCGAGAGTTATTGACATACAACTCTTGGTGACCTCGGATGACCTCAGCTGACCCTGTAGGGGTCAGTGAACAAAAATGGCTCCTAGGTCATCAAGAATGGCCTATAATAACATGATCCAGAAGGAATTAGACTGATATCTTGCGTATCTTTGGAATAGGAAGCATTTTAATATTTCCCCATTGACTTATAATGGGGAGGTCACGAAATTGACCCGACCTTAGGTCGCTGATATAAAAAATTCAAGATAAACAAATTGTAGATGCGTATGACCTTATAAAATCCTGTAAGTATAACACCGATCATCTAAAAACTGTGACTGTGGTACGACCACAAGTTTTTGGAGGTGGGGTCACGTGACCTGGTCTGGTGACCTGACCTGAGATGACCCGATGTATTTTTTTTTACATAATGTGCGCAATTGATGCCCGAACAGCTGTGTCAAAAAACAGCGGCGCTGCGCGCCGCCGTTTTTTCGCTATCCTCGAAAAACCTGAGGGGGGGGGGGTGTCTAAACACCCCCCCGGCACGGCGCGGGTTAAAGCTCATACAACTGCAAAAGAGTGCATTTACTTTCAGGACGGAAACCCGTATGATCCCTTTAACCCGGCAGTCACTGGGGTATATTCTGTAACACGACTCACTGGGGGGGGGGGGGGGGGTAGCCCCCCTAGTATCTTCAGAACTAATTATCGCAGCGGAACGCGCAAGGCGGCATTCGAAAGCGCTCAATGAGATAAACCTAACGCACACTTAACCATTTCAAATTAAGGTCACATGTCAGGTCACAGTCAAGTAAAACGTCAAAATCGAGGCATTTGAGCTTATGGACAATACTTGCCATCCATGGCCTTCGATTGCGCCTATGATCACCCAAAGTGCTGTCAAAGGTATGATACATATCCCACATTCTACGAGAGTCATGCATCACATGTTTTATGGATGCTTTTACGCGTAGAATTCGATAGTGATAGTCAATTTACCGCCTGACTTCATTTACGTGAAGTTAGTGTCAAGTTCAGGTCTAGTTCAGGTCACTGAAGGTCAAAATTTGAAATTGATAAATCTAAATGAAAAAGCATGTTTCTATATCAGTTTTATCTAAAAAAAATACAGTGCTGGCAATTATTTGTCTGTATCTGGTCAATAAAAGCCAAACAAAACGCAATTTCCAAATATGACGTCATGATTTACCCATACTTTATATGCCATGTCAGTCAAAAAAGATGATATCGTTTTGAAATTTGGTATGGTAGTTGCCCATATGTCGTTATCTGACATATATTCCGTTTTTTTGTTGTTGACAAATTTTATTTTGTGGGCATTTTTACTAAAATAACCTTTTTAAAAAATTGGGGGTCAAAAACCACAATTCTCGCAATTTGGAGATAGCTGGTTTGTAGCCCTTGCAATTTTCTACCTTTTAGCGTTTTCGATTGCATTTTGCTTCAAATGTGGCATTTGTATGGCCTGGCAAAGTTTAGCCGATTTTGGTGTCCAAATCGTGTTTAGTGACGTCACTAAATTCACTATATCTAAAAAAATAACATTCCTCCATTTTTGCACAAAAGGTGTAAAAATGATGTTCGGAGAGGTACTAAAAGTTTGGCGTCGATATCTGCATTAGTTGTTTGAGATATTTGCAATATTCCTAAGGGGAGGCTAAAAAAGCCCCCCCCCCCCCAGTGACTCGCCAGTGAGTTCTTAACCTGAACAGAGGCGGTTCCAGGGCACAGTTTTGGGTGGGTTCGGAGGCGACATTTGGCGATAATACGGAAATGCGATCTTCACCGTTTCTTCTTAACTACCTCAAGTATGAAGGAGTTACATCGGTTTACGGTGATTGCAACAAGTGCAAATTGGTTGATGTTAATGAAATATCATAAAAATTGCATGGCAGAGGCGGTTTCAGGGGCTTGAAAAAGGGGATTTCCAGGAAGTATTCAATGCTTGGCGGGAAGCCAATAGAGCGATGTAAGGGGCATTTATAGCTATCAAGATGTAAAAGATAGCTTCTTCTTCCATTATTTGCATAATTTATTACATATAGAGTTTCAGGGGCGTGTTCAGGCACATGCAAAGGAGGGTGACTGGCATGGTGATGACGATATGCCAGCGATAACGGCGCAATAGACGGTTAGCTTATAATGATATATGCACATATGAGGCCAGAAAAGGGAATAAAACATTTTTTTTTTCAGAGGCGCACTCAGGAATGGAAGAAAAGGGGTCATATTATTGCAAGGCAACTAAGAGGCATGGGCGTTCAATGACATAGCATACTGCAGTTTTCGGATGAAACACGCACCACGGGCTACTCTACGAACGATTATAAGATAATAAGCGAGTCTAGGTAGGGTAAAAAGGGGGGGGGGGTAAGCAATGTTAATTGAAGTTGTAAGTGAAATAGTCACTGTTGACTAGTTAGTATCATAATAGCGGATAATATACTTATCAAAAGGTCTTGCGCCGCCCCAGTTTGGATCCTGGATACGCCTATGATGAAGTACAACATGCAAAAAGGAACTATCTACGATCAGTAAAATATTTATAGTGCTGGGTAGCAACTTGTCTGCGGTTAATATTTTTTTCCAATTTGACCTCCCTTTTCACTAACCTGGTACCGCCTATGGCAAAAAAATATGATTTATAACTGTTTTGTTTAATGTCACAATCACATACCATTTCATTTATCAGAAAAACAACATAAAAAATGGTTTTATTACGCATTTACTTCACCCCCATATTGGGTGACCTGCACACGCCTATGATTTTTAAATTTTCAAACGCCACCGTCATATATCAATTTCCAATTCAATCTCTATCGATTCCTATTAGTTGTGTTAAAATCGGTCGATCAACATGAAAGCTATGTTGGATCAAAAATGCCACTAAAATTTGTCGGTTTTGCCCCCCTGTTGCCTCCCTATCAAAAATTTAGTTTTTTTTATTATTTAGAAATGTAGATCGTGTTGAGGGGAACCAAACACCGTTTCATTTTTGAAAATCGGACGGGTAGATCTCGAGATTTCAGGGGGGGGGGTGGAATTCGCCCCCCCCTGTTACAAATAGGGGAATCCAGGAGCCTGTTACAAATAGGGTTAACGAGGCGGCGTGATCAGAGACTACGTGCCAGAGAGTGTACCTGCCTCCGGCGGCGAGCGTTCATGTCCCAATCGTGGCCCGAAACAGCGGACATGAAACCGGGACCACTAGTCTTGTGTCGAAATTACTTAAGGTAGGGAGGTAATTCTTTCACCGCAACCCATTTTTAGATCTGCTCTACAAATCTGCTATCTCAGTCCAAAACCCCATGTTCAAGGTGAAATATTTATTCGTTTTAAAGGGAGATAATCACCTTTTTCCACAACAATGGAGTTAGCACTTGAAATCGATAGACGAGACCAAAATGTATTGTAAATTCATTACATTTTGCATATAACAATTCCTACCGATACATATTTCAAGCATGGTGGAACTTTGTATACTTTCGGGGTTGTAGCTACAACTGCATCCTCAAAAATTACAACCCCAATTATGAATATTACAACCCCAACATTGCCAGTAAATACATAAGTAAATAAATACTGCGAACGGTACGCAAAATCACCAAAGGATTTTTTCAATAACAATAATAACCAGTATGGCGCCGTAGTTGGCGATGAACGAGCGAGCGCGAAGGAAATGTATGGTGAGGTTGGTATGCGCAATGCGCACGCATAAGGGTGCTGCTTTCCTAGTACTGTTGCCTGACACCACACCAAATTTCAACTCGATCGGGCAAGTAGTTTCTGAGATACAAAAAGGAGTGCGCACTCGCGCACGTGAAGAGGCACCCCACCTGACTTGTGGGAAGGCGGCGGCTGAGGGGTCCCTAACCACACACCAAATTTGCACACACTCGGCCCAGCCGTTGTGGAGTTTTTGCGAGCGGGCACTTTTCAACACCCCTCACGCGGAACGCGCCACGTGCAGTGATAGTCACCCACGTGAGTCGGCTCTGGTCTCAAACAGGGATATAGGGTGGATGAGGCTACTCAGCAAAGAATCTCGCTTGTCAATCGAACGTGCCAGGGTTGTGCTCGACTCAGAGTCGGTGAGTCAGATTTGACTCAACTCTGACTCAAATCAACTTGAGTCAGAGTCGAGTCGCTTAAAAAAAATAGGGGCTCCCCTTTAGTCAGAGTTGAGTCGCTTAAAAAAAAGGGCTCAACTTGAGTCAGAGTCGAGTCGCTTAATCAAAATAGGGGTTTGAGTTGAGTCAGAGCGAAGTCGCATGGATGTCGCTTGAGTCAAAGTTGAGTCACCTGGATGCTGCTTGAGTCAAAGCTGAGTCGACTCATCCTCTTACAAGTCAAAGTCACATCTGATATAACAAACAGCAAAAATGAGAGCAACTAAATAATAAAGGGGTCCAAACAATGTTCTAGAGTGCTTTTTAAACCCACATAAATCAATTTTCTGTCTGAAAAAAAACTTAAAGAGTACTTAACTCATCACAAACTCTGCTGACTGCTCCTTATCATAAGTGAAACAATACAATATTAAATATGTACATAGAAATGATAACTGTAGTATATATGACCTAATAATAACCATATCAACATAAAATTATGGAATGTGTATACGAACCATGTACCATACGCGCCATTTATGTCGGAAATAAAAAGTTTGCATCACAAATTTATTGAGGTTAAGGTACTTTAAATGCTAATTCAACAACAGATCACAATTCACTTTGTTTTCTAACGCCGAAATAATTATTATCTCTGAAATCCTACAGTTATCACATGTCAGTTCACTCAGTTGTAAATGGTTCGTGCGCGATTACTTTCTCCCACTCCACAACGACTTGACAAATATCAATCCAGGCCGTATCAATCATACGGATTTCCTTCCGCGCAGGGCCTCGTTTCATAAAGCGGCGTAACCTACGAACATACGTAGTTGAAGCCGATTTTGGCGTAGCCTACGCCAATTCCGTTTCATAAAGAAAAAACCGGCGTAAGCTACGCCATTGAAACTACGCTACTTCATTTACGTCGAAGCACCGAATTGTTCGTAAGTTACGGCATTTCCGTTTCATAAAAGGGCGTAGCTTATGTCAAATAATATTTCAGGGCCTTGATTTTCGGTAAAAAGCAACGCAAGGATTTGTTGCGTTGTTTTAGTGCTCCGATGGCCTTGAAAGTTGTT
Organism: Chirona hameri; assembly: GCA_036785665.1. NCBI lineage: Eukaryota > Metazoa > Arthropoda > Thecostraca > Balanomorpha > Balanidae > Chirona > Chirona hameri. The sequence goes on from JAXIVJ010013202.1 coordinate 28,707, forward strand.
TTGATTGCCTTGCTGGCATATTTTGTGAGCCTGGCGGCGATATTAGAGGCTGGTGTGATGATTTTACATCGAAACTTACTTCAAGAGCATAGCAAGATATTTATGTGAAGCACGAAACTGAAGTATTAGTTGAATCTCTGAAGAATTTGAGTGTCTCAAATACCATGTGGACCACCTCATGACATACATGTGTTTGTAAGAATTGATTTATAATTCACTGTAGTCTCATATCATTTGTGCAATGTTGTAATAGATGGCAAGCATTGTTTTCAATGAATTAACATGATTTACAAGACTTCTCTGACCAGTAGTAGTGAGCAAGGTGATAGCGTAATGCCGACTGGCAGTTGGATAACTTAAGGTGTAACTAACCCTTACCAATGTCAATACTCAGGAAATGCTAATGCAAGCCAAGCCTGGGGTTAGTTTATTTCTCTGGCATTAGCAATGCTAATACTAATATGATTAATAATGCAATACCAATGACCATCACACATTGGGCATTACAGCAGATACTGTGGCGAGACATAGATGTGTTGACGCTGCAATCTTCCCCACTGAGACACACCTTCCATCTATAGGTGCATGATGACCAACATTCCTAAACCTATCCATTACTTTTGTAAACTGTGGTTGTCAAAGTTGAAAATTCAGCATCTCATTTCAGTCAGCTAGTGCCTCAACATTTTATTCCAATCATTAGTTATTCATAGATTTAGCCAGTAATAATATAACTAGCCAGAATCATCTATGTCATGTCAAAAATGTTGATGTCATGTCAAAAATCACATCACACAAAACTTATTAAGCCTATTGTATAGGTATGCTGAATGCTTGCCATTTATTATAGCATATTCAATTGCCTCTTGCAAACGCTAATGTGACCAATGTGACCAGTGAACAGTGACTTCTTCTGGAACAAACATTAGCAGTTGTCTGCAGCTGGTGAGTGAAATTGGTAGGAAAATGTCTGTTCATGCCAAGCTGCAGTTAAGAGTGGATGAAAGCTGAAAAAAATCTGGATATTGGGAGCAACACTGTGATGGAAGGCCAATGTAAGATACAGTTGAAGCTATGAGCGAGGCCTTGAAGACCAGTGGCCCCATGGACCTATGTGTTGAATGAGATAATCATTGAGTTTTCACCGAATTAAGGCAAATTGGGGAATTTTCAAGGCCCTTGTTCTGACATCTATACTGACTGCTGATCAATAAAGGCGTCAGAGTCTGAGTTTGTGTGTTTGGTGGCGTGGCTGAATACATCAATTTGTTGTCAGTGAACTTCCTATTAGATAAGCCATCATGACATGTCATGATGTGTCATCATGACTTGTCATCATCTTAGCTTCTCATCTGTTATATGTGCTGCCATCTATACACTGGACTGTTTCACACTAACCACAATTAGATCAGTAAATACGCATGATTCATGCCATAGCCCATATGAGTCCGTAATGGATTGGATTAATATTTCATACATTGCATCATGCAGTGGCGTACCGAGTATCAGGCCATGCAGTTCATGACCCGGTCCTTTGGACCCGAGGCGCCCGTGCAAAGCTGGCGCCCCTCCGATCGGTCACGACGCCCCTCTGGCCAGTGACTGCGCCACTCCGGCCAGTGAGGACGCTCCCCGGCCAGTAACGTCACTTTTGTGGCCAGTGACGGTGCCCCCGGCCACTGCGCCCCGGCCAGTGAGGGCGGCGCCTCTCCGGCCCGTGACAGCGCCCCTCCAGCCAGCGACGGCGCCCCTCCGACTCCGACTAGTGACTGTCCCTCTTCGGCGAGTGACGGCGCCCCTCCGGCCAGTGACTCTCCTTCCGCATGGTGCGGAAGGAGAGGCGGTCGAATTCGCCGGATCTAATACGCAAACACAATCGACAAACAATGCTTTGGCCGACCTCAAATGAAGATGCAGGCAATAGTCTCGACGGTGGCAGGTTACAGGCGCGGATCCAGGATTTCAGTCAGGGGGGGGGGGGGGGGGCGACATACACAAAGTTGCGTCCTACGGGCGCGTTTGTATGGAACGACATGGGCGGGACTCATGCTCAGGGAGGGGGGGGGGGACCCTAGCGCCCTCTGCCTGGATCCGGGCCTGGATTACGGATTATATGTATATATAAAGTAAATCTGTCTCGCATCGTTTTGCGTTGTGTGCTGGCAAGTGGCAATATGTCCGATTCATTTTTGAGACGAGGATTTCTGTTGGTGGTTCTATCGGCATTATCGCCATGACTGTTCACATGCAATAGAAAGCGTATTATTAATTTGATTTACTAGTAATGTATTCATTAAATAAGAACAAAAAACGAGAATCACGCGAGCTTTTCATTAAACCCATATACGTGCGGGCTTTAAATTATCACACCGGATACGTGGGCTCGATAATGGCAGCTCTAATGGCTTTCGCCTGGGTCCAGAAAATATTTATTTATTTACTCAGAAACGATATTTTAATATGATTTATTTTACAAATATTTTTTTAGATTTTTATGATTCCAATTTCAATAATTGCATTAAAAACAAAATGTTTATTATAATGCTTTCAATACACTTCAATTTTTTAAACACCCTTGATTGTTTACGCCAGCAACGCAAACTGCGCCGGAGTAAACAACTCCGTCGGCACCTTGGTGAAACGGACTCATTTACTTTTGATGGCGTAACTCACGCATTTCGTAAGTTACGCCAAAAGCTTTATGAAACGAGGCCCTGATGTATAGATCCTCAAATGTGTTGATGAATAGAGTGAGGACTGTGATTGGTAAGGATACTGGTCCACATGCTACTGGCAGCTCACAAGTTACTTTGAGAGTGTTACATATGCAATTTCTCCAAATGACTGTTTAGACCAGTTAACTTGAAAATTCCATCCGCATTTTGTATTCATTTTATGTGCAAGTTTCAGGGCGGTTTTAAAGGGTATTATAAGTTATAGCCATGTTTAATATACACGTCTCAAGATTCAAGGAGTTGTGCTACAATATTAATGACGTCATATTAGACTGTAGACTGTCAAAGACGAGCCACTTTTCAGTATGTTGTACCGTCAGCTGACTACTCTTTTCTTCGGTGTATTAGGGACCTCAAGAACAACATAAACTGGGTATAAACTGGGGAGTTGAATTACTGAACGGTTTATACAACCTTGTACTGAACTAATGCCATTTTTTTGGGGAATAATTTATTCCATCACTAGTTTTTCGAGCCTTTGTACCAAAAAATACTCACCTTGTACTACTCTGGAATTTGTACCAAAACTACTCACCTAGTACCAAACTTCACTCAGTCTATACCTTTTTTCCTGCCAAATACCTAGTTCATGTGGTTGCCAGATGCAGACGCTCAGTTTGAACCAATATGTGCTCAATTTGTACCTTTTACGCTTTCATATGGTCCTCCATTACTCCATAGCACGCCAAGAGCACGCCAAGGCTACGAGCGAATCTTAGGCCGTCCCGATCGGACTAAATGGCTACGAGCGAATCTTAGGCCGTCTCGATCGGACTAAATGGCTACGAGCGAATCTTAGGCCGTCCCGATCGGACTTAATGAGGGGGTTAGGTTAGGTTATGTTTGGTAAGTTAGGTTAGGTTAGTTTAGGGTAAGGCTTGTGCAAAAGGAATATGCAAAATGTTGTTATGTCCCTGCAATTTGGCGCGCAATGTTACCAGTTAAAACTTATACTGAAAACTAAGCTAAAAAGTTATATTTGCTACCAGATTTGGATGAAACTATCGATGTATTACAAAGCTAGTAAAATCCGGTACAAACTGAGTATCGTTTGGTACAAGGCTAGTTTAAAGTTCCACACAAACTCTGATATTTGGTACAAATAACGGAATATTACAGATAGAGTAGAAAGAAGTACAGATGCAGTGAACTTAACCAAAACTGGGAAAACTAGTACAAAGTGAGTAGTTTTTGGTATAGCGTAAATTACATCCCCATTTTTTTCCTTATCGAATGACATTAAGTATAATGGCGAAAAAATAGTTATAATCCAAAAAGTGTTACAGTACAACATTCTGAAGTAAGTCAAAATGCATGAGTGATGTCAAAGTGATAACTTTGAAGTGGCGGCTAGGGTCGGTGCCAATTGAAAAAGTAATAATGCTAATTATCTTTGTCACATTATAAAGGAGGATGTCAGAATTCAGATGATGTTGACATTACACGGCAGAACATTGTGCACAGCTGTGGTGGAAGTTTTTTTTAGGAAAGATACTATGAAGCGTTTTGTTGTGAGTTATCACAAGTCACAAACAACATCCTGAAGCGATTGATTGGTTTGTCAAAATTTGAGAACACAAATGGGTGAGTGGGGGGGGGGGGGGGTGAAGCGTCAGCAAAAAACTGTTGCACGGGGTGGAGGTAACAAATAATTAGAACAACTGAACACTGATTTATAGTCGTTTGTCAGGGAAAATTTGAAGGATAATCCCCCCTGGCTCAAGACTGTTGAGGCCCCCGGTGGCGGAGCCCCTGCATTTAAGGGGTAAAACGCCGGACCTCTGAGCGATTACCTTTCCGGTACTTAGTCATAGCAGCAAGCTTCATTACTATTATTTTGGGATACAATGAGGTCTGAGGTGATGTTCATCATTTCAGTGTTAGGAATGCGATGATGAATATTTTTGGCTTAGCCAATCAGTAGTGAAATCCTCTGACATTTAGTGGTGCTTTACCAGAAACCAGATGCAGCAAACATCCCAGTCTTAAACGGCGCAGCCCAGTCAGGATTTTGAAGTGAACGCAGCTTGTCTAGTCATATTCATCTCATATTTGGACGTCATTGGTTACAATCAATAATCAAAAATCAAATCCTATCCTGATCGGACATGTGGCATGACAACGCTGCAACACAGTGTCTACATTGAGCTGCATCTTAGCGATCCTACAAATTATTTTATATCAATGTAATCACTAACCAGTTCATAGTTATGTATTAGCCAGGTTTAGCTCAACATCATTTCATACTGCTATTGACTGAACCGCTAGCTCCTATATACCTTTCTTTTTCTAACAGATGGTTTATCATTGTCAGGCTTTCAGCCAATCAAAACATTCCATTGTTTGGTCACAACAGTTTGGAATATATGTTGAATTGTATTGAAGTTGAACGTTACAAATTAAAAAAAAATATTACATTTTTGTGGTTGGGGTTGGCAGTGGGGGAGTTACATGTCTGTGTGGCATATCCTTGTGAAACGCTGGTGGATGGTGTGGTTTAATTGAATTATACTAATGAGAAAGACATCAATATCGTATCATAGTGTATTGACTGCGGTGTTCTAAATGCAGTGTTCCTACTGCACTCTGCAGTCTGCAGTCTAGTGTCAATCTGACTGAGCAAAATTGTGTAAGTAACAAAAGGCAAGGAATTATTACTTTAACTCGTAACCGTAAGTACCTATTCAGTATTCATGAATACAGCACACCGGTTAGTGTTTTACAACCTGCTAGACTGCTATCAGTATTAACTATTGAGCTTGTTGATTGGTTTGGCAACTCAATTTTAATTAACACCTGTTTTACTTTTCAGTCCAGCTCAAGAACCAACTTCAAATAAGCCTCACTTATTTCATATTTACATCCTATCATATAGGACCATTAAAATCCATATCAATTAACAATAGTGGTAAGTAAAGATACGTACCTGTGCTGGTGCGAAATAATAATAATAATAATAATAATAATAATAATAATAATAATAATAATAATAATTATTATTATTGTTATTAGGGACATATATATTTGAATATAGCTTACAATGCAGCTGGATGCAGTAGATATGTGACGCGATGCGATGCGAGACAGATGCAATATTCATTAATGTGCCTTGATGATGAAAATAAAAGTGTTTACATATATGATATAATATTCTAATGAGTTTTTTGCAAGTAAAATACATTTGAATCAAAGTCGTTAAGTTAGTTGAACTTGAGGTCAAAAATGAGTCGACTCAAGCAATTTTCACGAGTCAAAGTTGAGTCGACTAAACAAAAACAAAATCCCGCTTGAGTCAGAGTTGAGTCGGGGGTAAAAGCAAATGAGTCAAAGTTGAGTCGACTCAAACAAATTGTCCCCCTCGCTTGAGTCAGAGTTGAGTCAGGAGTAAAAGCAAATGAGTCAAAGCTGAGTCGACTCAAAACAAATAATTTCCCCGCTTGAGTCAGAGATGAGTCAGAGTCCCTTCGTAAATGAGTCAGAGTCGAGTCAGTGTAAAAAATCTGACTCGAGCACAACCCTGGAACGTGCTGTTACAGATATATGAGCTTCTGAAAAGCGTCGCCACGGGCCGAGCCCGGCCGCTCATATTCCGATGTTTCCCCTACTTCACGGAAGGACGAGCGAGCTCAAAGGGCGCTCGCACGTAATCACCGATGTATTGATGACTCTTATATGACTCATATGACGTCCTGGTGTCATCCCGCCTTTACTGGAGGGTGATTCCCGGTTTGATTGATAATCAGTAAATTGATACATAGCTTCGTTTCAAAGGCAGGAAGTGTGTACTAACGTTCATTACTATGTTCTTTGGAACGTGAAATGCAAGGTAGAACTGTATAGTGGTATAGGGTTTTATTAACACGCGCCCTGGAGGGCCTCTGAAAATTACACGCACTGGAGGGAGGAGGGGGAGATAAAGGCCCCGATAAGAAATACAATAGCAATAAAAAAATTGGCGCCATGTGACCTTCGTTGTCGGAGCGCCCCTAAACCCTAATCATCATCAAATACAATAACGAATATTGTAGGGTGGAGAGGTTCTGTGGGAACTCTGTTTTGTGAGAATTCCATGGCTTTATATCTAAGGATTAGTATTAAGTATATTGTATGTACCCCAAAATTGGCTTAAATGATTTGTTGGAGAGTCTAATGATACAATAGGGACGATATAAGTTGCATTTGACCTCACGCCATTTACATACCAGTAAGGCGCCGTAGTTGGCGATGAAGGAGCGAGCGCACGTGCAGCCGCACCCCACCCCTGACTTGTGGGAAGGCGGCGGCTGAGAGGTCCCTAACCACACACTAATTTCGAACGCAACAAAGGTTCAGCTGTTCCTGAGATGTAGAATAGGGTTGTGCACGTACGCACGTGCAGGGGCACCCCACCCCTGACTTGTAGGAAAGTGGCGGCTGAGAGGTCCCCAACGACACACTAAATTTGAACACAATCGGCTCAGCCGTTTCTGAGATATAGAATAGGGGTGTGCACGTGCTCACGTGCAGACGCACCTCACCCCTGACTTATGGAAAAGTGGCGGCTGAGGAGTCTCTGACCACAAACCAAATGTACATACAATCTGCCCAGCCGTTGCGGAGTTTTTGCGAGAAAACAATTTTCAACACCCCTCACGCGGCACGCGTAGTGGTAGTCAGTAGTCACCCACGTGAGTCGGCACTGGTCTCAAACATGGTAAGTTGGAAGGGGCTGCTCAGCAAAGAAGACCGCTTGTCAATCGGACGTGCGGTTGCGGAGATATGAGCTCCTCAAAAGCGTCGCCCCGGGCGAGGTCGGGTCGGGTCGGGTCGGGTCGGGTTGGGTTGGGTTGGATCGGGCCGGGTCGCTCATATGAAGATTTTTCCCTTACACCACGGAAGGAAGAGCGAGCGCTTCGCGCTTGCTCGTAACAAAACAATGAATATATGAGCACAGAAAAGGAAAAAACTGTAAAATGTTGGCCACGTTTGCCATAAAATAGCATTTAAAATCCAAGAATACAACATATTATCCCAAAATTACTTAGAAAGACTATTTAGGTACCTGCATGTAGCCATGTATATTTTGTATGATTGTTTATTTACTCTCCATGTGAAGCTGGCGCTGATGCTTCGATGCTAAGTGAGCTGCAGATTGTCGAACGCGGGATTCTTTCTCTCATTTCGTTGCTGCTGAGCCGGACATCCAGTTACTGTATGGTGTACGTGCAGAATGTACAGCGAGCTTTCCGTATAGCCAATCAGTAACGGATGGATAATTGGATGTTGGATAGTTGGGATAGTTCATGTATAGCTCGCGTTTCACTCAGTCATCTGTAACTGTTTGTGAAAATCAAACATAATAAAACCGATGTTAATTCTATGGTGTTTAACTATTTTCAATGTTGCACATTTTTCGTTTTAGTTTCTTGAGTCGCTTTTACTCTCCCCCGGTCGCCGACTCAATTACAGCCCCAACGAAAAACAAAAAGTTCCGCCTCTGATTTCAAGTCATAGTTGATAAGCGTTCCACGCTTATAATCAGCAAGTACTCGTAACGAATTCAGTAAATTAGCCTCCCTACGCATTGTTATTTATCATGAAGGTATGCAATATGTTTCCTGCACTCTATCTTTTGCGAATATGTGCCAAACTTTTATGAACAATCAACAATCATTTGAAGAAAGTTCATTGAAATCGTCAGTTTAGCAGTGGCGGTGAACGCGACCTATTTAGTGTCGGTTTATAAGTGCCCATTCAACAAGGTTGAACAGATTGATGCATAAGCGCCAGAAGTCGCGCTTTCTAATAGTGGAGGGAAAATACCGATCATTAATTTTCCCAAACTTCCAACTTTGAATTCGGGAATAATTGTATGTAATTCTTAAATTTAGATCACATCATTTTAATACCATTACGGTAGCCAAAGAAATTGTTGCTAACAAAATAAAAAGGTGATTATTTCCCTTTAAGGGGATATGGATATTTAAGTTCACATTATTTTATTAACAGAAAATACAATCAAAATTAAAATACAGTAGCGGATGGCGCAAAAGCAATGGCTTAAATTAAAACGCCTCTCCTAAGGAGTACCTATAACTAAAATAATAAACTGACATAAGTCCACATAAACAACCTAACAGAGATGACATACACTAGAAATAAGAGAATAACTGAAGCAGGGATCAGACAACGCCAACCCCGCCAACGACCCTCCGAGCTCCTTTGGTACACTTAATGTGTCCCAGGCACCGAGCAGCCGAGGTCAGGGCAGCCAGCCGAATGGGTAATGTGTGAATGTTGGGGTGTGGAGATGAATCGACGGGTGCGTAAAATGAATGTTTGTAAGTGGTGGGCAATGAACGTTCCTTGGTTTTTGTTGAAATTTTTGCCGAAAAAGAGGGTGTCAAGTTTTCATTGAGCCGAGAGGTTATCAAAGTTGGGTATGATAAATTTTATCGCGCTGAATAATTGTGATCGATTAGTGGCATGTAGGGGGGGGGGAGTAGGGGGAGTAGGCATGTA
>JAXIVJ010013203.1:0-37938 GCA_036785665.1 Chirona hameri
CCCATACCAAATTTCAAAGCAATATCTTCATTTTTGACTGAGTGATGGCTTCCTAAGTGTAAGAAACTGATGACGTCATTTTTTAATACTTTTTTTAAACATTTTTGGACATTATACGAACAAATAATTACCTTTTTTGTATTTCTGAGCCAAAACTGGTCTAGGAACATGCCTTTTTATTTACATTTATCAATTTCTAATTTTGAGGTTTTCTGAAGAGCAAAATCGCTGGTCTGGGTGTGGTAAATCCGAGGTCATTCACTTGACCTGAAAGGTCACCCGTTGACCTGAAACCTAAAAATCGCATACTTTTAGATTTCTCTCATGACAGGCAACATGCTGGTTCTTACCGCATTGCTCTAAGTTGCTTGGTTTGGAAGTTAACAGGGGGAGCTTGTCAGGCCCCCTCCCCCGTAGGGCGAAGGTGAAAAAAGCTCGCGTAGGGCGAGGGTTAAAGGGATTATACGGGTTTCTGTCCTGAAAGTAAATGCACTCTTTTGCAGTTGTATGAGCTTTAAACACGTTTAAGACATAACAGGGACCTCAATGCTCATTTAGTCCATTATTTCAGAAATTATCAGCGTTAAAACTTGGGCGTTTTTCGAGACTAGTATCAGATAACGAGTACTTGATCGGCACTACTGTCCACCACTTTTATCTTAAGATCAATTTTAGAGTTTTGAATTATCTGCAAGTCCTACACACTAGGATCACAAAATTATTATGCAATGCAAAACTGACGGGACTTTGTATTACTACACACTGTTCGTTGAGGTTTTGTGTTTTTGTGGTTTTCTTTTCTCTGGCCTTTAGCGTTGAGAATTTGGTAGTGGCGTATTCATTTTTTGGCATGAAAATTCATGAAAAATATATAATTTTATGGGAACACTAGGTAACTGCTGCTGTCGTTGGAACAACACAAGTTTATTTTCTTTCAAATATTGCTTATTTTACCGGAAATATGCCATACGTGAGGTGTTTTTATTAGCATAAAAGAGATGACTGGCTCTGCCTCAGCCGGTCCTGCAGAAAATACGCGGTGGCATCACCGCGCACTTTGGAATGTCCTTACGTGCAGAAGAGGTCATTTCCAGAAAAATGTGGCTACCATGGGACTTCTACCACCTTTATAAGTACGTTTTACTATGTAACTCAACTATTCTGGGGAAAACCCGTATAATCCCTTTAATGCATTGTCGCCAATGGCGGTGATCGCCGCGTGGGTCACATTGTACATCAGCGCCATCTACATCTTTGTCAACTGACATACCCCATTGTGTCGGAGCGCAAAAGAGGAAGTCCGTTTCAAGATTGATCACGAACTAAATCCACCTAACGGGCACAAATTTTCACAATGTTCTGATCGCTGAAAACTGTTCAGTCGCCAATCCCTGTTATTGCGGACCGCGGTCAGCGTCACCTGGGGAGGGGAGGGGGTGGTCAGCGTCACCTGGGGAGGGGGGGGGGGGGGGTGGTCAGCGTCACCTGGGGAGGGGGAGGGGGGTGGTCAGCGTCACCTGGGGAGGGGGGAGGGGGGTGGTCAGCGTCACCTGGGGAGGGGGAGGGGGGGGGGGGGTGGTCAGCGTCACCTGGGGAGGGGGAGGGGGGGGGGGGGGGTGGTCAGCGTCACCTGGGGAGGGGAGGGGGTGGTCAGCGTCACCTGGGGAAGGGGGGGGGGTAGGTAGGGGCGGCCCGCGGTCAGCGTCACCTGGGGAGGGGGCGGGGCGGCCCGCGGTTATCGGGTGCGGTACAACTGGGACACGTCTGTTGGAGCTTATGATATTTGTTGCAGCTCTTTATGACTAATATTATATTGTGTAGTTAACTGTTGGATGCGAATGACTTTGCAATTTGTATGCATTTTCCTTAAATTTGATATGCGGGAACATTCATTTTTGCTGTCCCATCGGTCTCATTTTCGTTGTAGCCGGTTTGCTACTCTTCGCTATATTTTCCTAGCTGGTCGAATGGAGGTTTTGCCGGAAATGGGAAGGCTTGCCACCTATGACTATCAGTGAAAACTTTACCCCAGTCACGTGCCTTGTGACCCCTAGTCGCCGTTGATTCTGACTGACTTCAAGTGGTTCCAGCTTACATCCGGTTGACCATTACACCATTGACTGTCCCCTGTTTACCTCTATTTGGACGTTAATTAACCTCTGACCCTGACCGGACCTGTGTCAGAATGCCAGACGAGGTAGCCACGCTGGACTGGAGTGTTATCTGATCTCTGACCTGACCCTGACCTGACCCTGATCCTGACCCTGGCCTGACCCTGACCCTGACCCTGACCCTGACCCTGACCTGACCCTGTCCTGACCCTGACCTGACCCTGACCTGACCCTGACCTGACCTGACCCTGACCCTGACCTGACCCTGACCTGACCCTGACCTGACCCTGACCCTGACCTGACCCTGACCTGACCCTGACCTGACCCTGACCTGACCCTGACCTGACCCTGACCTGACCCTGACCTGACCCTGCCCTGACCCTGCCCTGACCCTGACCTGACCCTGACCTGACCCTGACCTGACCCTGACCTGACCCTGACCTGACCCTGACCTGACCCTGACCTGACCCTGACCTGACCCTGACCTGACCCTGACCTGACCCTGACCTGACCCTGACCTGACCCTGACCTGACCCTGACCTGACCCTGACCCTGACCTGACCCTGACCTGACCCTGACCTGACCCTGACCTGACCCTGACCTGACCCTGACCTGACCCTGACCTGACCCTGACCTGACCTGACCCTGACCTGACCCTGACCTGACCCTGACCTGACCCTAACCTGACCCTGGCCTGACCCTGACCTGACCCTGACCTGACCCTGGCCTGACCCTGGCCTGACCCTGGCCTGACCCTGACCTGACCAAGACCTGACCCTGACCTGACCAAGACCTGACCCTGACCTGACCCTGACCCTGACCCTGACCCTGACCTGGCCCTGACCTGCTCTGACCTGCTCTGACCCTGACCTTGACCTGACCCTGCCCTGACCCTGCCCTGATCTGACCCTGACCTGACCGGACCTGACCCTGACCTCTGACCTGACCTCTGACCTGACCTCTGACCTGACATCTGACCTGACATCTGACCTGACCTCTGACCTGACCTCTGACCTGACCTCTGACCTGACCTCTGACCTGACCTCTGACCTGACCTCTGACCTGACCTCTGACCTGACCTCTGACCCGACCTTTGACCTGACATCTGACCTGACCTCTGACCTGACCTCTGACCTGACCTCTGACCTGACCTCTGACCTGACCTCTGACCTGACCTGACCTCTGACCTGACCTCTGACCTGACCTCTGACCTGACCTCTGACCTGACCTCTGACCTTACCTCTGACCTGACCTCTGACCTGACCTCTGACCTGACCTCTGACCTGACCTCTGACCTGACCTCTGACCTGACATCTGACCTGACATCTGACCTGACCTCATGGGCGCCATGTGACCTTCGTTGTCAGAGCGCCCCTAAACCCCAATCATCATCATCATGACCTGCCCTCTGACCTGACCTCTGACCTGACCTCTGACCTGACCTCTGACCTGACCTCTGACCTGACCTCTGACCTGACCTCTGACCTGACCTCTGACCTGACCTCTGACCTGACCTCTGACCTGACCTCTGACCTGACCTCTGACCTGACCTCTGACCTGACCTCTGACCTGACCTCTGACCTGACCTCTGACCTGACCTCTGACCTGACCTCTGACCTGACCTCTGACCTGACCTCTGACCTGACCTCTGACCTGACCTCTGACCTGACCTCTGACCTGACCTCTGACCTGACCTCTGACCTGACCTCTGACCTGACCTCTGACCTGACCTCTGACCTGACCTCTGACCTGACCTCTGACCTGACATCTGACCTGACCTCTGACCTGACCTCTGACCTGACCTCTGACCTGACCTTTGACCTGACCTCGGACCTGACCTCGGACCTGACCTCTGACCTGACCTCTGACCTGACCTCTGACCTGACCTCTGACCTGACCTCTGACCTGACCTCTGACATGACCTCTGACATGACCTCTGACCTGACCTCTGACCTGACCTCTGACCTGACATCTGACCTGACCTCTGACCTGACCTCTGACCTGACCTCTGACCTGACCTCTGACCTGACCTCTGACCTGACCTCTGACCTGACCTCTGACCTGACCTCTGACCTGACCTCTGACCTGACCTCTGACCTGACCTCTGACCTGACCTCTGACCTGACCTCTGACCTGACCTCTGACCTGGCCTCTGACCTGACCTCTGACCTGACCTCTGACCTGACCTCTGACCTGCCCTCTGACCTGACCTCTGACCTGACCTCTGACCTGACCTCTGACCTGACCTCTGACCTGACCTCTGAGCTGACCTCTGACCTGACCTTTGACCTGACCTCTGACCTGACCTCTGACCTGACCTCTGACCTGACCTCTGACCTGACATCTGACCTGACCTCTGACCTGACCTCTGACCTGACCTCTGACCTGACCTCTGACCTGACCTCTGACCTGACCTCTGACCTGATATCTGACCTGACCTGTGTCAGGATGCCGGACGAGATCGCCACGCTGGACTGGAACGACACGTTTCTGGATCTGGAGCACCTGCGGCACAGCTTCCCCGGTCACACGGTCCAGCTGAAGGACGGCTGCCGGGACATGAAGCCGCGCGCGCCCTTCAGGTGAGAGGCCCGGCTGATAGCGGTGGCGGTTTCCTGGCAGCGGTGGCGGTTCCCTGCCCGTATATTGTCTCAGATGAGATAACAGAGCCATACCGTTAGTCCCAAGGTAGTAACAATCTAAACAAAGATTTGAAATAAAATGAAAAGATGTAGCATGTTTAAGGAGAATCACTGACAGTGCGCTTTCTGCAATGCACCCGCGTTGCATTGTGTGCCATTCTAGTTTCGTTGGGTGTGCATCGCCACCTGAATCATGGTGTAAGCAGCCATTCACTGTTAGAAGCCTCGTGCCATCTGATCCGACTGTCTCCCGCAGACTGACCTTTGTCGGTGTGGGGAGAAATCCGGGCAGACATCTGATCCGACTGTTTCCCGCAGACTGACCTTTGTCGGTGTGGGGAGAAATCCGGGCAGACATCTGATCCGACTGTCTCCCGCAGACTGACCTTTGTCGGTGTGGGGAGAAACCCGGGCAGACATCTGATCCGACTGTCTCCCGCAGACTGACCTTTGTCGGTGTGGAGGAGAAATCCGGGCAGACATCTGATCCGACTGTTTCCCGCAGACTGACCTTTGTCGGTGTGGGGAGAAAACCCGGGCAGACATCTGATCCGACTGTCTCCCGCAGACTGACCTTTGTCGGTGTGGGGAGAAATCCGGGCAGACATCTGATCCGACTGTTTCCCGCAGACTGACCTTTGTCGGTGTGGGGAGAAACCCGGGCAGACATCTGATCCGACTGTTTCCCGCAGACTGACCTTTGTCGGTGTGGAGGAGAAATCCGGGCAGACATCTGATCCGACTGTTTCCCGCAGACTGACCTTTGTCGGTGTGGAGGAGAAATCCGGGCAGACATCTGATCCGACTGTTTCCCGCAGACTGACCTTTGTCGGTGTGGGGAGAAATCCGGGCAGACATCTGATCCGACTGTTTCCCGCAGACTGACCTTTGTCGGTGTAGGGAGAAATCCGGGCAGACATCTGATCCGACTGTTTCCCGCAGACTGACCTTTGTCGGTGTAGGGAGAAATCCGGGCAGACATCTGATCCGACTGTTTCCCGCAGACTGACCTTTGTCGGTGTGGGGAGAAACCCGGGCAGACATCTGATCCGACTGTCTCCCGCAGACTGACCTTTGTCAGTGTGGAGGAGAAATCCGGGCAGACATCTGATCCGACTGTTTCCCGCAGACTGACCTTTGTCGGTGTGGGGAGAAACCCGGGCAGACATCTGATCCGACTGTCTCCCGCAGACTGACCTTTGTCAGTGTGGGGAGAAATCCGGGCAGACATCTGATCCGACTGTTTCCCGCAGACTGACCTTTGTCGGTGTGGGGAGAAACCCGGGCAGACATCTGATCCGACTGTTTCCCGCAGACTGACCTTTGTCGGTGTGGAGGAGAAACCCGGGCAGACATCTGATCCGACTGTTTCCCGCAGACTGACCTTTGTCGGTGTGGAGGAGAAACCCGGGCAGACATCTGATCCGACTGTTTCCCGCAGACTGACCTTTGTCGGTGTGGAGGAGAAATCCGGGCAGACATCTGATCCGACTGTCTCCCGCAGACTGACCTTTGTCGGTGTGGGGAGAAACCCGGGCAGACATCTGATCCGACTGTTTCCCGCAGACTGACCTTTGTCGGTGTGGGGAGAAACCCGGGCAGACATCTGATCCGACTGTTTCCCGCAGACTGACCTTTGTCGGTGTGGAGGAGAAATCCGGGCAGACATCTGATCCGACTGTTTCCCGCAGACTGACCTTTGTCGGTGTGGAGGAGAAATCCGGGCAGACATCTGATCCGACTGTTTCCCGCAGACTGACCTTTGTCGGTGTGGAGGAGAAATCCGGGCAGACATCTGATCCGACTGTTTCCCGCAGACTGACCTTTGTCGGTGTGGAGGAGAAATCCGGGCAGACATCTGATCCGACTGTTTCCCGCAGACTGACCTTTGTCGGTGTGGAGGAGAAATCCGGGCAGACATCTGATCCGACTGTTTCCCGCAGACTGACCTTTGTCGGTGTGGAGGAGAAATCCGGGCAGACATCTGATCCGACTGTTTCCCGCAGACTGACCTTTGTCGGTGTGGAGGAGAAATCCGGGCAGACATCTGATCCGACTGTTTCCCGCAGACTGACCTTTGTCGGTGTGGGGAGATATCCGGGCAGACATCTGATCCGACTGTTTCCCGCAGACTGACCTTTGTCGGTGTAGGGAGAAATCCGGGCAGACATCAGATCCGACTGTTTCCCGCAGACTGACCTTTGTCGGTGTGGGGAGAAATCCGGGCAGACATCTGATCCGACTGTTTCCCGCAGACTGACCTTTGTCGGTGTGGAGGAGAAATCCGGGCAGACATCTGATCCGACGGTTTCCCGCAGACTGACCTTTGTCGGTGTGGGGAGAAACCCGGGCAGACATCTGATCCGACTGTTTCCCGCAGACTGACCTTTGTCGGTGTGGAGGAGAAATCCGGGCAGACATCTGATCCGACTGTCTCCCGCAGACTGACCTTTGTCGGTGTGGGGAGAAATCCGGGCAGACATCTGATCCGACTGTTTCCCGCAGACTGACCTTTGTCGGTGTAGGGAGAAATCCGGGCAGACATCTGTTTCGACTGTTTCCCGCAGACTGACCTTTGTCGGTGTAGGGAGAAACCCGGGCAGACATCTGATCTGACTGTTTCCCGCAGACTGACCTTTGTCGGTGTGGGGAGAAATCCGGGCAGACATCTGATCCGACTGTTTCCCGCAGACTGACCTTTGTCGGTGTGGGGAGAAACCCGGGCAGACATCTGATCCGACTGTTTCCCGCAGACTGACCTTTGTCGGTGTGGAGGAGAAACCCGGGCAGACATCTGATCCGACTGTTTCCCGCAGACTGACCTTTGTCGGTGTGGAGGAGAAACCCGGGCAGACATCTGATCCGACTGTTTCCCGCAGACTGACCTTTGTCGGTGTGGAGGAGAAATCCGGGCAGACATCTGATCCGACTGTTTCCCGCAGACTGACCTTTGTCGGTGTGGAGGAGAAATCCGGGCAGACATCTGATCCGACTGTTTCCCGCAGACTGACCTTTGTCGGTGTGGAGGAGAAATCCGGGCAGACATCTGATCCGACTGTTTCCCGCAGACTGACCTTTGTCGGTGTGGAGGAGAAATCCGGGCAGACATCTGATCCGACTGTTTCCCGCAGACTGACCTTTGTCGGTGTGGAGGAGAAATCCGGGCAGACATCTGATCCGACTGTTTCCCGCAGACTGACCTTTGTCGGTGTGGGGAGAAATCCGGGCAGACATCTGATCCGACTGTTTCCCGCAGACTGACCTTTGTCGGTGTAGGGAGAAATCCGGGCAGACATCAGATCCGACTGTTTCCCGCAGACTGACCTTTGTCGGTGTGGGGAGAAATCCGGGCAGACATCTGATCCGACTGTTTCCCGCAGACTGACCTTTGTCGGTGTGGAGGAGAAATCCGGGCAGACATCTGATCCGACTGTTTCCCGCAGACTGACCTTTGTCGGTGTGGGGAGAAACCCGGGCAGACATCTGATCCGACTGTTTCCCGCAGACTGACCTTTGTCGGTGTAGGGAGAAATCCGGGCAGACATCAGATCCGACTGTTTCCCGCAGACTGACCTTTGTCGGTGTGGGGAGAAATCCGGGCAGACATCTGATCCGACTGTTTCCCGCAGACTGACCTTTGTCGGTGTGGGGAGAAATCCGGGCAGACATCTGATCCGACTGTTTCCCGCAGACTGACCTTTGTCGGTGTGGGGAGAAATCCGGGCAGACATCTGATCCGACTGTTTCCCGCAGACTGACCTTTGTCAGTGTGGGGAGAAATCCGGGCAGACATCTGATCCGACTGTTTCCCGCAGACTGACCTTTGTCGGTGTGGGGAGAAATCCGGGCAGACATCTGATCCGACTGTCTCCCGCAGACTGACCTTTGTCGGTGTGGAGGAGAAATCCGGGCAGACATCTGATCCGACTGTCTCCCGCACACTGACCTTTGTCGGTGTGGGGAGAAATCCGGGCAGACATCTGATCCGACTGTTTCCCGCAGACTGACCTTTGTCGGTGTGGAGGAGAAATCCGGGCAGACATCTGATCCGACTGTCTCCCGCAGACTGACCTTTGTCGGTGTAGGGAGAAACCCGGGCAGACATCTGATCCGACTGTTTCCCGCAGACTGACCTTTGTCGGTGTGGAGGAGAAATCCGGGCAGACATCTGATCCGACTGTTTCCCGCAGACTGACCTTTGTCGGTGTGGAGGAGAAAAAGAACCGGCCGGCCGCCAAGGAGGAGGAGGTGTCAAAACTGATCCTGGTGGAGCCCCACGTCATGGCCAACCGAGGCCCGTACCCCTACGTGCAGCCCAAACGGTACGACATGAACACTACACCATTGTGCTGCCCCTTCCCAATCCCCATGCATATTTCCGTTTTGTTCAGCATATTTGTCATGGGATTTTGTTATTGGTATATGAGTTGGCCAAGAGGCAGGTGCTTAAAACCGGATGGAAGTGCGGATCAGCGATTAGGTAACACTAATTGTCTTTTTACGAGACCGGCGGGAACTTGAAACGCTTAAACTATTTCCTATGCAAACTGACTGCAGGACAACATTCTCTCCTCAAAGTGTGGTCTCTGTGCGACCTGGCGCCGTCACCGCCTCCCCTCTGCGCAGGAACACGGTACGCTTCACGCCCACCCAGGTGGAGGCTATCCGGGCCGGCACGCAGCCCGGCCTGACGCTGGTGGTCGGCCCGCCCGGCACCGGTAAGACAGACGTGGCCGTGCAGATCATCTCCAACATCTACCACAACTACCCGGAGCAGCGCACTCTGATCGTCACACACAGCAACCAGGCGCTCAACCAGCTGTTCGAGAAGATCATGGCGCTGGATATCGAGGAGCGCCACCTGCTGCGACTGGGACACGGCGAGGAGGCACTCGAGACCGAGAAGGACTTCAGCAGGTGCGGTGGGGAGCGGTGGGGAGGGACTGGGACACGGCGAGGAGGCACTCGAGACCAAGAAGGACTTCAGCAGGTGCGGTGGGGAGCGGCGGGGAGGGACTGGGACACGGCGAGGAGGCACTCGAGACCGAGAAGGACTTCAGCAGGTGCGGTGGGGAGCGGCGGGGAGGGACTGGGACACGGCGAGGAGGCACTCGAGACCGAGAAGGACTTCAGCAGGTGCGGTGGGGAGCGGCGGGGAGGGACTGGGACACGGCGAGGAGGCACTCGAGACCGAGAAGGACTTCAGCAGGTGCGGTGGGGAGCGGCGGGGAGGGACTGGGACACGGCGAGGAGGCACTCGAGACCGAGAAGGACTTCAGCAGGTGCGGTGGGGAGCGGCGGGGAGGGACTGGGACACGGCGAGGAGGCACTCGAGACCGAGAAGGACTTCAGCAGGTGCGGTGGGGAGCGGCGGGGAGGGACTGGGACACGGCGAGGAGGCACTCGAGACCGAGAAGGACTTCAGCAGGTGCGGTGGGGAGCGGCGGGGAGGGACTGGGACACGGCGAGGAGGCACTCGAGACCGAGAAGGACTTCAGCAGGTGCGGTGGGGAGCGGCGGGGAGGGACTGGGACACGGCGAGGAGGCACTCGAGACCGAGAAGGACTTCAGCAGGTGCGGTGGGGAGCGGCGGGGAGGGACTGGGACACGGCGAGGAGGCACTCGAGACCGAGAAGGACTTCAGCAGGTGCGGTGGGGAGCGGCGGGGAGGGACTGGGACACGGCGAGGAGGCACTCGAGACCGAGAAGGACTTCAGCAGGTGCGGTGGGGAGCGGCGGGGAGGGACTGGGACACGGCGAGGAGGCACTCGAGACCGAGAAGGACTTCAGCAGGTGCGGTGGGGAGCGGCGGGGAGGGACTGGGACACGGCGAGGAGGCACTCGAGACCGAGGACTTCAGCAGGTGCGGTGGGGAGCGGCGGGGAGGGACTGGGCATGGTGGTTATCTGAAGTTTGCCGGTTGGCCACCCGGTTGGTTCTCAGCTAACTCAATGGCGTGTAATGGCTGCCAACCGAACTCATGTCTATCCGGGCTTTGGCATCTCTGGTCATGTCTTTCCGGGTTTTGGCATCTGGTATGTATATAGCCGGATATTTGCGCGGTACCTGCCCACTACCGCAGAGTAACCTCTACTCGGTCGGTCGCTCCCTGCCCAGGTACGGTCGGGTGAACTTCGTGTTGTCGCACCGTCTGTCGCTGCTGGACTCGGTGCAGCGGCTGCAGCAGAGTCTCCAGGTGCCCGGAGACGCCGCCTACACCTGCGAGACGGCCGGACACTTCTTCATGCAGCACGTGCTCAGTCGCTGGGAGGAGTTCCTTAGCCGCGTGTCGCCCGCACAGAAGGAGGTGAGCTTAGACAGAGGCGGTGCAGCGAATGGCAAGGCGGTAGTGACATTAAAATACACGCCATGGAAATGTAGTCGAACTTTTACCAAGATCGTCCAAGGAATATAGTTACGAAGGTCCAGTTGTTTTGCAGTAATGCATAAAATGCATAAAATGAGCGTATTTATACAGTTATTAATTGCTCACTCATGAACCTTTTTCTCCTAGTCAGGTATTGTATACCTATGTTTGAATGCCTGATTTTGATGTCAGTACTGAGTACATTTACCAGAACCTGCTACGATTTGTGATGCTAGTTACCGTGGCAGCCTTGTCGTGCAATGGAAGAGTAGCGTAACTGGAGCCGTCGCGTTTGCTCATATGGTGCTGCTGGCTAGTTTTTTTACGCATGCATCGCTGTTAGATGTGATATCCTAGTACCATGTTTAGCAAATTAAAACGGCCATATGACAGGTCTGCAGTCGCCGTCAGCAACGCTTGCGCTGTTAGTTCTGCTTAAGTCCGTGACACCGGCGGGGCTCCTATCTGAGCTAATCAACTTAACTTTGCCCAGCTTTAGTGCTTTATTTCAGTAATCTACCGACGGGGTTACACGCTTTCTCCATTCCAGACGCTTCCTATCAGCAGCATCAAGACCAGCTTCCCCTTCACACGCTTCTTTGAGGACGCGCCTCAGCCCGTCTTCAAGGGAAACTCGTTTGACGAGGACTTCGAGATCGCCCAGGGCTGCTTCAGGTAAGAGCCTCACGTTTGACGAGGACTTCGATATCGCTCAGGGCAGCTTCAGGTAAGAGCCTCTCGTTTGACGAGGACTTCGATATCGCGCAGGGCTGCTTCAGGTAAGAGCGAGCCTCACGTTTGACGAGGACTTCGATATCGCGCAGGGCTGCTTCAGGTAAGAACCTCACGTTTGACGAGGACTTCGATATCGCGCAGGGCTGCTTCAGGTATGAGCCTCACGTTTGACGAGGACTTCAAGATCGCTCAGGGCTGCTTCAGGTAAGAGCCTCACGTTTGACGAGGACTTCGAGATCGCGCAGGGCTGGCTTCAGATTACAGCGCCAGTGTCCTGATGGTTCGGCTTATGATTTTCCAGCGCGGTCGTCGTTAAGACAGCTGATACTACTTTTGTGTTGAGAATAGTATGCACTCTTTGCGTGTTCTCCGCGGTAATGTTAGATGCCCTGATGTACGTGCTTTATGGATGCAGTCCTGTGGTACAACAAGTGGGCGCCGCATGACCGTTGCATTCGGTGCGCCAATAAGCCTACATCATCATCATTATCCTGTAGTTAAAACAAATGTGAGGCAAATGCGTCCTATTCTATGTATACTTGGTATACATAAACATCGTTTATACCGCATTACCGCACCTTCCCTCCGTCGGCAGGTACATCAAGAAGATGTTCGAGCAGCTGGACGAGTTCCGGGCGTTTGAGCTGCTGCGCAGCGGTCTGGACCGCTCGCGCTACCTGCTGATCAAGGAGGTCAAGGTGATCGCCATGACGTGCACCCACGCCGCGCTGAAGAGGAACGAGCTCGTCAAGCTGGGCTTCAAGTACGACAACATCCTGATGGAGGAGTCGGCGCAGATCCTCGAGATCGAGACGTTCATCCCACTGCTGCTGCAGAACCCGCAGGACGGCTTCAAGTGAGGCCCCCAGCTGGGAGAGTGGAGGGCGGGGGAGGGGAGGGAAGTGGAAGGGAACGGAACGGAACGGAACGGAACGGAACGGAACGGAACGGAACGGAACGGAACGGAACGGAACGGAAGGGGAAGGGAGAAGGGAAGGAGGGAGAAGGGAAGGGAAGGGGGAGGGGAGGGTACCAGCAATATCGGATTCGAATTATTTAGGGTTACCTATCAAACCTTGACTCTGGTATCAAAAAGCTTCATCATTTTTAGCTGGAGCATAAATGGGGAATAAATGGATGGAGCATCAATGGGGAACCGTTCGAGATGCACACTAAAGGGCCCCGAATCTTCCTGCCGCTATGTCAGGGAATTCGCTTTATGGACATGGGTGGAGCCAGTGGCGTCGCCATAAAATTTGGAGTGGGGGCCAGCCAGGGATGGGGGGGGGGGGATGGCAGCTGGGCGTGTGAGGGCTAGCCCCATAGGGCTAATGTTAATATCCGGCGAATCTGGGCGGCCGGAGCGATCATGGCCCCCCCCCCCCCCCCCCCCCCCGGTGGCGACGACTAGGCATTGTGTTTATACGTAGACTCGGGTGTAAACCTGAGTACCTGTCTGCGTGGCTGCTGATATCTTCAGCTTCATATTTTGACAGCGTCTTATGTTCCCTGGCATTTAACTTAGGGATTTCGACTTTCACATCTGTTGTATTGTGCCATTTTCTCAGATTGAACATGAATAGGTCTAATACGGATTTGATTGTGTTGGGTACTGATAAACATGTTACAACGAAAGCGGGTAACGTGGTCAGTAAAACTCATAACACAGCTATGGTGGCTTAAAGCGGCAGAGACACACGTTGGTTTGGCGATTGATAAAGCCGGCCAATGGACGCCACCTAACCAGGCAGTCGCGGCGTCCTTAAACCACAATCATCATCATCATCATC
The DNA here is from genome assembly GCA_036785665.1 of Chirona hameri. Classification (NCBI taxonomy): domain Eukaryota; kingdom Metazoa; phylum Arthropoda; class Thecostraca; order Balanomorpha; family Balanidae; genus Chirona; species Chirona hameri. Next base: position 13,646 of record JAXIVJ010013203.1, read on the forward strand.
ATCATGATAAAGCCGCCGACCGGTCGTCTACGTACCCTACCTGTTGGCGTCTGACGCCTTTACGTGCCCACAGCCGGCTGAAGCGGTGGATCATGATCGGCGACCACCACCAGCTGCCGCCCGTCATCAAGAACATGGCCTTCCAGAAGTACTCTAACATGGAGCAGTCGCTGTTCACGCGCTTCGTGCGGCTCGGTGTGCCCACCGTCCAGCTGGACGCTCAGGGCCGCGCCCGATCCAGGTAACAGGGAGTCCGCGCTCACAGGGGCCAGGCCGTGCAGGGCGGACGCTGCTGAAGTTTCCAGCACGTGGCGTTACCTAGGGTGTCAACACGACGCCATACAGGCCACCCAGGACTAACTTACGATGATCGTTTGTACGGCGACGTTAGTTTTTGGGATGTTCAGCTTCAATCAATGTACATTAATACTATTGTCATACTACACGGACACAAGCTCACATGCACCGCTTGTTTACACGTAATTTGAAAACTGGGGTATGTAATACCATCTGCAGTCGGCACACCCAAAACACTTAGCACAATCACCATGTATAGGTAAAGGTACATGTATACAAGCCACATGTATACAGATCGCCATGTTTCACACGCACACCGGCCTGCTCCTGTGTAGTGACTGGCGTATTTAGCTCTATGTGCGCTACCGACGCGTGACGTGTGCCTTCGTCGCCGCAGCATCTGCGCGCTGTACAACTGGCGGTACAAGTTGCTCGGGGACCTGCCGCACGTGCAGCAGCGCGCCGAGTACCAGCGCGCCAACGCCGGCTTCTGCTTCGACTACCAGGTGGTGAACGTGGACGACTTCAACGGCGTGGGCGAGAGCGAGCCCAACCCGTACTTCTTCCAGGTAAGAGGCAGCGATTGGTCCGAGGTCAGGGGTGGAGTCGGCTGGGGGGCGCAGTCGGTCGGTCGGCTGGATGGATTGATGGGTTTGGTCGCGGTGGTCGTCTGTCTATTGGTGGAAATTTGGGGGACCTGGCCGGTCGTTGTTTTGTCTCTGAAACCGCTTGGAAACTACTCGTCTGTCAATGCTGTAGAATGACTCGATTGATGGTTCGAACAGCAATGGTATGGTCGATTGGGTTGCGCACGCTTAATGCTCCGGAAGCTGACGTTACTCTTCGTCCAGGCTCATCGGAAGAGCGTTTCCTCGAAATAGATTTCATTTTTTTATGAATGCCTTAAGTGTAAATATTGAAAGGCAACATAGCAGTGCACTAACGCCCTCGTGCTGGTGTGTTCGATAATACGATCAATGTATCAGTTCCTCTTAGTTTTGTCATAATTTTTATGTTAACTGACGGCATGGGTGGTGATATGTTATAAATTACCAAATAACACGCTCCTGCCTTTCTGGGAAGAACATTGCCCCATGTGTTGGGCATAACATACCCCTTGTGTACTTGTCCCTGTTAGTGGTGTACCACGCCGTTTGTCCCTGTTAGTGGTGTACCACGCCGTTTGCCCCTGTTAGTGGTGTACCACGCCGTTTGTCCCTGTTAGTGGTATATCACGCCGTTTGTCCCTGTTAGTGGTGTACCACGCCGTTTGTCCCTGTTAGTGGTGTATCACGCCGTTTGTCCCTGTTAGTGGTGTACCACGCCGTTTGTCCCTGTTAGTGGTGTACCACGCCGTTTATCCCTGTTAGTGGTGTATCACGCCGTTTTCCCTGTTAGTGGTGTACCACGCCGTTTATCCCTGTTAGTGGTATATCACGCCGTGTGTCCCTGTTAGTGGTGTACCACGCCGTTTGTCCCTGTTAGTGGTATATCACGCCGTTTGTCCCTGTTAGTGGTGTACCACGTCGTTTGTCCCTGTTAGTGGTGTATCACGCCGTTTGTCCCTGTTAGTGGTGTACCACGCCGTTTGTCCCTGTTAGTGGTGTACCACGCCGTTTATCCCTGTTAGTGGTATATCACGCCGTTTGTCCCTGTTAGTGGTGTACCACGCCGTTTATCCCTGTTAGTGGTATATCACGCCGTGTGTCCCTGTTAGTGGTGTGCCACGCCGTTTGTCCCTGTTAGTGGTATATCACGCCGTGTGTCCCTGTTAGTGGTGTACCACGCCGTTTGTCCCTGTTAGTGGTGTACCACGCCGTTTGTCCCTGTTAGTGGTATATCACGCCGTTTGTCCCTGTTAGTGGCGTACCACACCGTTTGTGCCTGTTAGTGGTGTACCACGCCGTTTGCCCCTGTTAGTGGCGTACCACACCGTTTGTCCCTGTTAGTGGTGTGCCACACCGTTTGTCCCTGTTAGTGGTGTGCCACGCCGTTTGTCCCTGTACCACTGTGCCTTCCTGACTGACGCCCGTACCTCCCCGTCAGAACCTGGCCGAGGCAGAGTACGTGGTGGCAGTGTACATGTACATGCGTCTGCTGGGCTACCCGGCCGACAAGATCTCCATCCTGACCACGTACAACGGCCAGAAGCACCTGATCCGTGACGTCATCAACCAGCGCTGCGCCAACAACCCGGCCATCGGCCTGCCCTGCAAGGTGAGCTGGCAGCTGAGGCTCAAGGCCTGGTGAATGGTGTTGGTGTACTAGCGGGCGAGAGAGAAGAGGTCTGAGTTGGGGTTTGGCTAAAGAGTTGGAGTAATGTTAGGGAACGATGGCCTGGCGGTCCCATGGCATGGACTCGGCGTTTGTCTGCGTTATTAGCGGATGTCCACGGAAATGAATTGTCATATGGTACACAAATATTGATTCTGCAATACTTTGCGCTTATTGCCTATGACAGTTGATTATAGGACTGGCAAACAGCCAATTATGATAAAATCATTGGATTCCTGGGCGATCATAAGTGGCATATTTTCTAAGTGTGTACGTTTTCGTCTGACAGAACTGTTGGCGCTATTAAAATACCGTTCGAAAGCTCGTCAAAAATCATTTAAAAACTATTTCAGTCATTTTTTGGCTCAGGTCAATATTGAGGCCACCAGAGGACATCAAAGGTCAGATTTTCCAGTTTTAGCACTTCGCTTCGATAACCCCCACATATCTCGGGAACTATGACATCCAGGAACAAACGGAAAAAGCAATACAAAGCTCTTTGAAAATACAATCGCTAAGGTACTTTTTCAGTATTCAGTTGACTTCGGGCGTCATGAAGATAGGTGCAGGCACCTGACTTGCCCGTTCTGGTCTCGCTCATGATCAGTTATGGCCATGTTGTCAATTATATAATTAGAGGATGAATTAGATAATTAGAGCATGAGGCTTCGCGATCTTGAGTGGATGTCCCCTGGTGGTTCTGGAAGAGCGCTTCACGAGGCACGTCCAGCTGGCCGTGCATCACCTGGTAGACGAGGATCACGTCCCCCCTGCGCCTCCGGTACTGCAGTGATGGCAGGCGTAGTGCTTCCAGGCGCTCTCCGTAGGGCAGCTGGCGCACGTTCCTCTAGTATCAGCCGCGTTGCTCGTTAATATGTTTTACTAGTTTAGGCTCCAGAGGTCATCAGTTAATATGTTTTACTAGTTTAGGCTCCAGAGGTCATCAAAGGTCAAACAGGCTCTTTGGCAAATCTGTTTTTCACAAATACCTGTTTACAAGATAAGGCAATAATTTTGACACCATCATGTCCGTCTCGTCAATGCGCTTTGACTCATATTCGAGTTCACTAGGTTAGGTCAACTTCGAAATTTGACCTCAGGTCAAGGTCAAGTGGTGACCCAAGTAGGTCATGTTGCATGTTGGGAGACTTGTCTCGACGAGACAAACACATTGGTGCCGGTGTCACCTCTATATCTCCATTCTGTCGGAGAGTTATTTACAAACAAGTGTTGGTGACCTCGGATGACCTCATGTGACCATGCCAGGCCCACTGAGCAAAATATTTGCCTGCAACATCAAGAAGGTCTAGAGTAACAGACTATAACAAAGTTGGCCCGATCTGATGTGTGACCTCTAAATGGAAAGCATTTGTCAATTATTTGTCGTTGCCAGCAATAATTTGCAAATGCAATGCAATTTGGCGGACAACCATGCAACGCTACAGGAAGATAAATGTTAGCATTGGATTCCTGGCACATTTTTCTATATAGAACGGGGGTACATTTGTTTCCAAATTATGCGTTGTTCATTCAATAACCACAAATTATCACGGGAGGAGACGTTTTCCGACATTTGTAACGTCAAATATGGCCAATGATTATTTGTATCATGCAACTGAGAGACCGTTTCCCATTCAGCACGTGTTACATATATTTTACCAATACATGACTGTGTTTATGGATCGTAATGCTGAAGTCAATGAAGAAAAAAACGGAAGTGATATGGACTCTACAGGATCCAATAACACTTGTTATTGGATCATACCATATTTGGTCATGAATTATTGGATTATTGGATCGGGCGAACAGTTGCATGATACAATATTTAATGGACTCGCGCCTGAAAGATTTCTTATTGAACTCGCCTTCGGCTCGTACAATAACAAATCTTTTGCAAGCGCTCGTCCATTAAAGTATAATTTAATACAAAAAGACGGACCAACCGCAACAGTTACAAAGTACCGAAATTGGTTAGCTTATGCCTGAACAGTGAACAATGGTATTATTCCTGGGGATAATATTATTAAAGGGAATGTTTCACCTTTATGAAAGTTGTGAAGTATACGCTGGTTGTAATCGAAAATATGAAGTAAGTGCTGCTGAAAACGATGGTGATATTTTTTCTCTCGAAAAGTCACTTAACTTTCTTATAAATTAAGTTGTTAAATTTGGGATGATGACGTAATTATTGAGCTATAGAGAGCTATAGAGAAAACCTTTAGCTGCCAAACATATGGCACAATCTTTCTAGACAATTCTGGCGACTTAACCCTCGCCCTACGGGGGGGGGGGGGGGAGGGCTGACAGGCCCCCTGAGGGTTTTCTTGAATAACTGTTGACACATGGGTTGCATCTTGCTGAAATGTTTGGTAGCTGAGTTTACAACAATTATACGTAGGCTGTACACATTTTGTTGAAATTGGTTAAGTAGTCTGGGAGATAAATGTTTTGATGACGTCATGTTGGTATAAAAAAAAGAGAAATATTTGGAAAAATCGTAGAAAACAGAGTTTTAAAGGATATGCTTTCCACCCACATGATCGCCATATAGCCTCCGCAGTTACTTCACCATGAGGCCCAGAACACCGCCGTCGCCCTCCAGCCTTGGCTACCTGTTAACACATCCCATGCTATGTGTGTGTGGTCAGGTGGACACCGTGGACAAGTACCAGGGCCAGCAGAACGACTACATCCTACTCTCCCTGGTGCGCACCAAGGCAGTGGGTCACCTGCGGGACGTACGCCGGCTCGTGGTGGCCATGTCCCGCGCCCGGCTCGGCTTCTACGTGTTCGCCCGTGTGGCGCTCTTCCAGAACTGCTTCGAGCTGACACCGGCGTTCGGCGTGGTGAGTAGAGATGGCGGTGATGTTCCAGGGGCGAGAATGGTGGTAGAGGCCAGGTGGACTGAGGTTTGGGTGCTGGTGTTGGCAAACACGGTGCTCAACTGTTCTGTGGAAATGCGAGTGGCATACTGTTTGAGAGAGATAAAGAGCACGTCATGACAACTCAACGTATGACAACGTATGAAGTTTCGGTATGTTGATATGATTTTAATCCACAAGTATCTGGATGTTTCTCAAACAGGAGGGAGGCATTTCCTGGCGAAGGTTGGACCTGTAGTCGCCAAAACATTTGCCAATGTCGTCCGCTGTTTTCGTCGGGAGATAACTCCCAACCTCATTAAACTCACGGCAATTATCAATATTCCATTGACCTGGATCCGTATTTGACGTCTCGTCCTGTTTCCCGACGGCAGCTGGCGGAGCGTCCGTCACAGCTGCACCTGTGTCCAGGCGAGCGGCACCCGACCGTGCGGCCGGTGACCGCGCCGCCCGGAGAGCCGCCCCTCATCGCCACAGACATGCCGCACATGGCGCAGTTCGTGTACGACATGTACATGGAGCGGCTCCGCACGGGAGAGGTGCAGCGGCAGCAGCAGGAGTCACATCAGAGGAAGCAGCAGCAGTCACAACAGGTGAGACACGGTCGACAGTCACATCATGTGGTAGGATGTGATCATGGCCTGGTAGTTGTATGGGAGTATCCACTTTTATGGTGGTTTGTAGGATGTCCATTGTATCGTGATGATACTTGTTGTTCGTTCCCCCGTGCCCATAACCTGGATACGCCTCTGCGCTGGCATGTGCGCCGGCCCGTGTCACTGCCTGGGGCGCTGACCGCCCGGGTCAGCGCCGCCCGCTGTCCGCTCGCCCAATACAGTTCTCGTCTGACACCGGTCGTGTCTGGGTGCGGTCGCGCAGAGCAAAGCACGCACAAGCAGATAGGCACTGTAAATGGTTCTTCTATCCGTGTCTAAAAGTAAGAACGTCACGAAAAGTGTGTGTGTGTGGGGGGGGGGGGGGGGGGGGGGGGAGGGCAGTGCAACTTTAACCTCATCTTGTGAGAAACACAACCCCCTATGCAAGATTTCTTTTATCCTGACAGCTCCTGCTATAATACCAAATACTGCAAATTTGCAAATTTGAGCTCTTCTCGTATTGATGTAGCTTTTGGTGTCTCAAAATTTTCCGCATTAAGCAAAATTACAGATTTTGAAGCAATTTTGTTACTAAAAAGTGGGGCTATGGGTCGCCGCCCCATTGCTACGCCTTAAAGTGATATTGCCACTCCGGAGGATTTCTAAAAAGCAACTCAAATGAATGGTGGGGATCAACAATCATGTATGCTCAAGCTCAAACTTGCTCCTGCAGCACCTAAAGCAGTGTATCGGCAAAGCATTTTGTATTTATTTTTGACTCCGAAACGTTGGTCCCGGCTGTGCTCAGTACTAGATTCATGATGTTTGGCTGTGGTATTGGCGCCCGCCCATGATGTTTGGCTCTCATCCAGTTTGGCTGTGGTATTGGCGCCCGCCCAAAGCCGAAGTGTACGAATTCGCCGAGACTTGACCTTGGAAAGTCTATCTGTGTTATAAGGTATAGGTCACATAACTCCTGTCCCAAAGTCGAGCCATAGCAATTGCACTGACGGAATGGTGATGTTGAGTTTGGAACATTCAAAAGAAAATAACAGTCCGCAAAGAAGTGATTCTAAATAGTGATGTAGCGACTCCAATTTTACGAATGCTTGGCAAGCATGAGTGGTGCAAATTTTGTTTGTTGTTATCTAATAGGGGGAGTTTCGGGAACCAAATTTTGCAGGTGCAATCGAACACGCTTAATCGACCGATACACACCAACAATTCCATATTGGCCTGCGAGGTGGCAATGTCCATTTAAGTGAAAATGAGAACGGCTTCTGTACCAGACCATGCTGTGTGCGAATGCATTTCGCCTTTATACTTGCTTTACTAGCGGTCAGTGTATATTTATCGACACGCCCTGCTGATGCTTTTGTGTGTGTCTGTGCGCGGCAGGCGTGGCGTTCTCCGGGCACGATCGTGGCGCGGCCGATGCTGCACCGCGCGGTGCCGCAGCACCCGGGTGGAGACCGCGACAGCAGCGACGACGAGGAGCCAGAGTCCACCACCGGCGGCGGCGGAGACGGGGACGGCACCCCGGCGCCAGGAGACGGCTCCCCGGAGCCAGGAGACGGCGCCCCGGCGCCAGGAGACGGCGCCCCGGCTCTAGGAGACGGCGCCCCGGCTCCAGGAGACGGCGCCCCGGCTCCAGGAGACGAGGCCGCGATGGAGGTCGAGGCCGCGATGGAGGTCGACGGCGACGAGGCCCCAGCAGCGGCACCGGCGGAGGAGGAGGAGGAGGCGGCGGGGAAGGGGGACACCAGTGCTGCTATGGAGACTGGTGCGGAGTCCTCGTCGTGAGGCATCACCGCCTGATGAGCGGACAGATAGCGCGGTTTGGCGGCCGGCCGAGACGCGGCGCCCAGTGTTAAAGAGTCGTGAGAGGCGCTCCGGGGTCCGGGGCCGATGCGGCCTGCGCGGATCCTGAACATTGTCATGCGCGTCAACACGGCGCTGCGTTTGGCGGTCGTTGGTGTGGTGTATCACGGATCGTGCCACTCCGTCATTTGTTATGGCAGTGTCCGCCCAGCCGGCAGACGCGTTCAGAGGTGTCTGATCACCCGGCCCTGGGTCGGTCGCTATACTGCGCCTCGGATCCAGAATCGGATCGCATCATATGCATTGATACGGAGCATCGTCATTTTGTAATGAACGGCAGGTCAAATCGGTCGGTATCTTTCTATTGAGTTTCTAGTTCGGGCGTCCCCTGTAACCTTCAGTTTCAGTGTCAGTTATTTACAGACCATTCCAGTAAGGTAAGTAAATATTACGTTCGAGTCTAGCATGTATCGTAACAAGTATGCACGAAACAGACCAATAGCCCCGACGAGCGTGGGGCGAGGTCGCGGCGGTGGGACTCCAGCACGCTTCGCTGAACTGTAACTGGCGGTGTCTTCAGCGGGCGAGGGCATCCACAGGACTGGGTTGCGGCTTCAGAGCCAGACGTCCCAGCAGCGCCGAGCTGCCGGCTGCCAGGTACATGCCGACCGAGATCAGCCGACAGGTCTGTCCCTCGCCACAGAGTGGCAGCAAGTAGCGCCTGCAGTTGTCAGAGACGGTCAGACGGAGACATGAGGAAGGCGTTCACCGGATACGTACTGCATACACTTTTGATGTTCATCGAAGTTGTCGGTTGGGCAATCAATTTTTTTTTAGAAACAGCTGGTGTGCAAAATGCCACATCGAAGCTGGAGTCTGTTAACATGAAGATCCCTCAAAACTGACAAACATGGGGAAGCCGAAAACATTGTTAGCCGATAGCTTTATCAACTAAATGAGAATTGTGAGTGGGCTGATAAAAACATCCCAGCACAGTTATGGAATCAAATGCTGTTAGTTAAGCCACATATAGGCATGACGGATAACTTACCGTTCCTCCCACTGGTCATCTCCAGTTCTGCTGGCATCCTTATTGGTATTGTTGTTCTTCGTATCTTTTGCGTTATTTGTGGCCGTTGAAGACTCTTTCTCCAGTGGCATGTTAACCAGTAGACGGTCACAGGAGTCCATCATGGCGGAACTGATCTCCATAGCGACAGTGGGCTCCAGGACATGACGGCTGTGATGCATGCAAATGGTGCACAATTAATGATACGTTCGCAGCGTCACCGGTTATAATTATCCTGCAAAATGTCTGTCCAGTACCCAGAATATTGATTAAACATATGATATGCATTATGAACTCTGCGTCGCATACTTAAAAACGATGCCTCATCGAGTTTTTTTGGTTTAAATCGTAGGATAGCATCTCCTACACTATATAATGATGACTATTATCTGCTCCCTTTATCCTCCGTGTATAATAAGTTATGATTTCAATGATCAATCCTGTCAACCTCAAAGCCACCGAACTTGCTCGAAAACATGTATATTTCCGTAATCTTTCACACCTCTTATTCATGAATACTATTGACGGCTTATTTTAAGTCTCGGTACAAATATCCACATAGCGATATTGTTAATGTCTCTGGTAGCCTCTTCCGTACTCGAAACCGTTCCTTCTTTTTCGGTTGTCGTGCATTTGAAAACAAACCTGATGCCGGGACGGGTTGACTCCTCCAGATCAAGACAGATGACGCTGGTCTTAGTAGCAATGTTGGTTGCCTTCACCGCGTATATAACAGATAGTTCCATCTGCTCCGCGCCCAGGTTCAGGTCACAAGCGAATAACCTGCATCACACATAGCCAGAATGTCCAACTGTATGACAAAAAGCTATAATCTGGTTCAAAAGTATTTCCGAGACGGCGCCCCACGTTGGGCGCCAGTACCGGGACAAGACTCCTCCATATAATATCGGGGAAGTAGCAAGTTCTATCATCCGGTTGGAGACATGGGCACACGTGCTCCAAACAGAGGCGGAACTTTTTGTTTTTCGTTGGGGTTGTAATAGAGTCTGCGACCCGGGGGGGGGGGGGGGGGGGGGGGAGGGAGGGAGTAAAAGCGACTCAAGAAAAAGAAAACACGAAAAATGTGCAAAATGTAAAATAGTTGAACAGAAAACAGTTTTAAAATATAAAAGTTTTAATTAACAGGTTTTATTATCTGTTTTGATTTGCACAAACAGTCAAATGCAACGTTTATCATCCCTATGGTATCATTTGACTTTCCATCAAATCATTTAAGCCCATTTTGGGGTATATACATATACACGCAATCACTGCGTTCCATAACAATGTCAAGCCAAGGAGCGCATACAAATTCAATTTTAGCATATTTGACCTCATTTGACCTTGGAGATATTAACCTAGGCTAGGGTCATATAATTTTCACAAAACAGATTTCCCACAGAACCTCTCCACCCTACAATTTTCGTTATTGTATTTCTTATCGGGGCCTTTATCTCCCACCCCCTCCGCCAGTTCATGCAATTTTCAGAGGCCCTCCAGGGCGCGTGTTAATAAAACCCTATACTTCTATACAGTTCTACCTTGCATCTCACGTTCCAAAGAAAATAGTAATGCACGTTAGTACACACTTCCTGCCCTTGCAACGAAGCAATGGATCAAATTACTGATTATCAATCAAACCGGGAATCACCCTCCGGTAAAGGTGGGATAACACCAGGACGTAATATGAGCCATATGAGAGCCATCGATACATCGGTGATTACGTGCGAGCACTTCGAGCTCGCTCGTGCTTCCGTGAAGTAGGGGAAAAATCAGAATAGGAGCTGCCGGACCCGGCCCGTGGCGACGCTTTTGAGAAGCTCATATCTGCAACCGCACGTCCGATTGACACGCGGACTTATTTGCCGTGTAGCCTCATCCACCCTGTATCTTTGATCGTTTGATACAAGTGTCGATTCACATAAGTGACTACCACTGCGCGTGCCGCGTGAGGGTTGTTGAAAAGTGATTTCTCGCAAAAACTCCGCAACGGCTGGGCCGATTGCGTGCAAATTTGGTGTGTGGTTAGGGACCCCTCAGCCGCCGCCTTCCCACAAGTCAGGGGTAGGGTGCCTCTGCACATGCGCACGTGCACACCTCTATTCTATATCTCAGGAACGGCTGAGCCGATTGTGTTCAAATTTGAAGTGTGGTTAACTGGTTAGGGACCTCTCAGCCGCCACTTCCCCACAAGTCAGGGGTGGGGTACCTCTGCACGTGCGCAAGTGCGCACCCCTTTTTGTATCTCAGAAACTACTTGCCCGATCGAGTTGAAATTTGGTGTAGTGTCAGGCAACAGTACTAGGAAAGCAGCACCCTTATGCGTGCGCATACCAACCTCACCATATTGTTAGAAAGCGTTCAAAAAAGGGCAACAAAAATGGTTAATTGTATTGGTAGTTTACCTTATGAAGATAGATTAAATAAATTGGGTATGTTTTCACTTAGATATAGAAGGCTAAGAGATCTAATTGAAGTCTTCAAATTTGTAAATGGTCAGCATTCTGGATATTTAAAGGGAATGTTTGAGTTCAATAGGGAAAATCGAGGTAGAGGTCATCAGCATAAACTCATGAAACAAAGTAGGACTAGTCTACGACAGTCATTTTTCAGTAGAAGGGTTGTAGGACATTGGAATATGCTACCAGGGGATGTCGCTGATGCAGTGATACTTGCTTCCTTCAAAATTTTATTAGATAAATACTTTACAGAGAAGGGATTAGTTCATAAATACTCGTGGGATTAGCCTTGTTTTATGCAGATAGAGTAAGGTGATTTGAAGGGGCGAGACTGGTGCACTGGCGGATCCAGCCGTCGGTTTTGGGGGGGCCAACTTTTTGTGGCAAAAAGGTACCCCCATTTTTTTTCTCCGCGGATTTGGGCCGGTTACCTTATTTTGGTATTCGAGCATAAGAAATTCATTTTTCAAATTCACAGCAAAACAAAATTGGGGTTGACAACAAAAAAAATTGGAAATCCGAGAGCCATTTTGAAAAAAAAAATGTCTTTTCCCTTCTTTTCGCGTGTTTTATTTGCAATTTGCTTGAAAACTCTGATTTCTACGATTTGCCAAACATTTATCGTTTTTCCACCTAAAATGGCATGACATGACGTCATTAAAACGTCATTATCTCCCAAAATAATACATCAATTTCATTTAGAGTTGGTGAGAAGACTTAGACTTGATGCAGAATAAGGTACTGAAAGTTTCATGTTGATATCTATCATAGTTTTCAGGTTATTGAGAAAATCAGGGAGGGGAAGATTCTGCCCTCCCCCCCCCGCGGGTTCGGACAAAAAAAATCACATAGAGGTCAAAGGTCAAGGTCACGGGGACGAATACGATATTTTAAGCTTCGGTACCAGCTTGTGTACCCTCTAGTTTTTAGTTTACCGTCCGATTTGCTTGCAATGGGCAAAAAAAGACTCGTCGGCATCCCAGCTTGCGTCAGGAAAAACAAAAAATCACCTAGAGGTCCAAGGTCAAGGTCACGGGGACGAATACGAGATTTTAAGCTTCGGTACCAGCTTGTGTACCATCTAGTTTTTCGTTTACCGTCCGATTTGCTCGCAATGGGAAGAAAGGGACTGGCCGGCACCCCACCTTTCGTCAGGAATAACAAAAAAAAACACCTAGGTCAAAAGTCAAGGTCACGGGGACGAATACGAGATTCTAAGCTTCGGTACCAGCTTGTGTACCCTCTAGTTTTGTGTTTGTTTACCGTACGATCTGCTCGCAATGAAAAAAAGGGACTCGCTGGCACTCTAGCTTGCGTCAGGGAAAACAAAAAATCACATAGAGGTCAAAGGTCAAGGTCACGGGGACGAATACGAAATTTTAAGCTTCGGTACCAGCTTGTGTACCTTCTAGTTTGTATTCGTTTACCGTCCGATTGGCTTGCAATGGTCAAAAAGGGACTCGACGGCACCCCAGCTTGCGTCAGGAAAACAAAACATCACCTAGAGGTCAAAGGTCAAGGTCACGGTGACGAATACGAGATTTTATGCTTCGGTACCAGCTTGTGTACCCTCTAGTTTTTTTTGTTTACCGTCCTATTTGCTCGCAATGGGCAAAAAGGGACTCGCCGGCACGTTAGCTTGCGTCAGGAAAAACAAAACATCACCTAGAGGTCAATGGTCAAGGCAACGGGGACGAATACGAGATTTTAAGCTGCGGTACCAGCTTGTGTACCCTCTAGTTTTTTCGTTTACCGTCCCATTTGCTCGCAATTGGCAAAAAGGGACTCGCAGGCACCCCAGCTTGCGGCAGGAAAAACAAAAAATCACCTAGAGGTTAAAGGTCAAGGTCACGGAGACGAATACGAGATTTTAAGCTTCGGTGCCAGCTTGTGTACCCTTTAGTTTTTTTCGTTTACCGTCCGATTTGCTCGCAATGAGCAAAAAGAGACTCGCCGGCACGTTAGCTTGCGTCAGGTAAAACAAAAAGTCATCCAGAGGTCAAAGGTCAAGGTCACGGGGACGAATACGAGATTTTAAGCTTCGGTACCAGCATGGTGTACCCTCTAGTTTTGTTTTCGTTTACCGTCCCATTTGCTCGCAATGGGCAAAAAGGGACTCGCCGGCACCCCACCTTGCGTCAGGAAAAACAAAAAATCACCTAGAGGTCCAAGGTCACGGGGACGAATACGAGATTTTAAGCTTCGGTACCAGCTTGTGTACCTTCTAGTTTTTTCGTTTACCGTCCGATTTGCTCGCAATGGGAAAAAAAGGACACGCCGGCACCCCACCTTGCGTCAGGAATAACAAAAAAATACCTAGAGGTCAAAGGTCAAGGTCACGGGGACGAATACGAGATTCTAAGCTTCGGTACCAGCTTGTGTACCCTCTAGTTTTTTTTCGTTTACCGTTCGATCTGCTTGCAATGGAAAAAAGGGACTCGCTGGCACCCTAGCTTTCGTCAGGAAATACAAAAAATCACATAGAGGTCAAAGGTCAAGGTCACGGGGACGAATACGAGATTTTAAGCTTCGGTACCAGCTTGTGTACCCTTTAGTTTTTTAGTTTACCGTTCAATTTGCTTGCAATGGGCAAAATGGGACTCGACGGCACCCCAGCTTGTGTCAGGTAAAACAAAACATCACCTAGAGGTTAAAGGTCAAGGTCACGGGGACGAAAACGAGATTTTAAGCTTCGGTGCCAGCTTGTGTACCCTTTAGTTTTTTCGTTTACCGTCTGATTTGCTCGCAATGGGCAAAAAGCGACTCGCCGGCGCGTTAGCTTGCGTCAGGAAAAACAAAAAGTCATCCAGAGGGTAAAGGTCAACGTCACGGGGACGAATACGATATTTTAAGCTTCGGTACCAGCATGGTGTACCCTCTAGTTTTTTCGTTTACCGTCCCATATGCTCGCAATGGGCAAAAAGCGACTCGCCGGCACCATACCTTGCGTCAGGAAAAACAAAAAATTGCCTAGAGGTCCAAGGTCAAGGTCACGGGGACGAATACGAGATTTTAAGCTTCGGTACCAGCTTGTGTACCTTCTAGTTTGTATTCGTTTACCGTCCGATTAGCTTGCAATGGTCAAAAAGGGACTCGACGGCACCCCAGCTTGCGTCAGGAAAAACAAAACATCACCTAGAGGTCAAAGGTCAAGGTCACGGTGACGAATACGAGATTTTAAGCTTCGGTACCAGCTTGTGTACCCTCTAGTTTTTTGTTTACCGTCCTATTTGCTCGCAATGGGCAAAAAGGGACTCGCCGGCACGTTAGCTTGCGTCAGGAAAAACAAAACATCACCTAGAGGTCAATGGTCATGGTCACAGGGACGAATACGAGATTTTAAGCTTCGGTACCAGCTTGTGTACCCTCTAGTTTTTTTTTCGTTTACCGTCTTATTTGCTTGCAATGGGCAAAAAGGGACTCGACGGCACCCCAGCTTGCGGCAGGAAATACAAAACATCACCTAGATGTCAAAGGTAAAGGTCACGGGGTCGAATACAAGATTATAAGCTTCGGTACCAGCATGGTGTACCCTCTAGTTTTTTAGTTTACAATCCGATTTCCTCGCAATGGGAAAAAAGGAACTCGCCGGCACGTTAGCTTGCGTCAGGAAAAACACAAAGTCATCCAGAGGTCAAAGATCAAGGTCACGGGGACGAATACGAAATTCTAAGCTTCGGTACCAGCATGGTGTACCCTCTAGTTTTTTTCGTTTACCGTCCGATTTGCTCGCAATGGGCAAAAAGGGACTCGCCGGCACCTTAGATTGCGTCAGGAAAAAAACAAAACATCACCTAGAGGTCAAAGGTCAAGGTCACGGGGACAAATACGAGATTTTAAGCTTCGGTACCAGCTTGTGTACCTTTTTTTTTTTTTTTCGTTTACCGTCCGATTTGCTTGCAATGGTCAAAAAGGGACTCGACGGCACCCCAGCTTGCGTCAGGAAAAACAAAACATCACCTAGAGGTCAAAGGCCAAGGTCACGGTGACGAATACGAGATTTTAAGCTTCGGTACCAGCTTGTGTACCCTTTAGTTTTTTTGTTTACCGTCCGATTTGCTTGCAATGGACAAAAAGGGACTCGGCGGCACCCCAGCTTGCGTCAGGAAAAACAGAACATCACCTAGAGGTCAAAGGTCAAGGTCACGGGGACGAATACGGGATTTTAAGCTTCGGTATCAGCTTGTGTACCCTCTAGTTTTTTTGTTTACCGTCCGATCTGCTCGCAATGGAAAAAAGGGACTCGCTGGCACCCTAGCATGCGTCAGGAAAAACAAAAAATCACATAGGTCAAAGGTCAAGGTCACGGGGACGAATACGAGATTTTAAGCTTCGGTACCAGCTTGTGTACCCTCTAGTTTTTTCGTTTACCGTCCGATTTGCTTGCAGTGGGCAAAAAGGGACTCGTTGGCACCCCAGCTTGCGTTAGGTAAAACAAAACATTACCTAGAGGTCGAAGGTAAAGGTTACCGGGACGAATACGATATTCTAAGCTTCGGTACCAGCATGGTGTACCCTCTAGTTTTTTTCGTTTACCGTCCGATTTGCTCGCAATGGACAAAAAAGGACTCACCGGCACCTTAGCTTGCGTAAGGAAAAACAAAACATCACCTAGAGGTCAAAGGTCAAGGTCACAGGGACGAATACGAGATTTTAAGCTTCGGTACCAGCTTGTGTACCCTCTAGTTTTTTTCTTTTACCGTCCGATTTGCTCGCAATGGGCAAAAAGGGACTCGCCGGCACCTTAGATTGCGTCAGGAAAAAACAAAACATCACCTAGGTCAAAGGTCAAGTTCACGGGGACAAATACGAGATTTTAGGCTTCGGTACCAGCTTGTGTACCTTTTAGTTTATTTTTCGTTTACCGTCCGATTTGCTTGCAATGGTGAAAAAGGGACTCGACGGCACCCCAGCTTGCGTCAGGAAAAACAAAACATCACCTAGAGGTCAAAGGCCAAGGTCACGGTGACGAATACGAGATTTTAAGCTTCGGTACCAGCTTGTGTACCCTTTAGTTTTTTTTGTTTACCATCCGATTTGCTTGCAATGGGCAAAAAGGGACTCGTTGGCACCCCAGCTTGCGTTAGGTGAAACAAAACATCACCTAGAGGTCAAAGGTCAAGGTCACGGGGACGAATTCGAGATGTTAAGCTCCGGTACCGAAGCTTAAAATCTCGTATTCGTCCCCGTGACCTTGACCTTTAGGTGATGTTTTGTTTTTCCTGACGCAAGCTGGGGTGCCGGCGAGTCTCTTTTTGCCTATTGCGAGCAAATCAGACGGTAAACGAAAAAAGTAGAGGGTACACAAGCTGGTATCGAAGCTTAGAATCTCGTATTCGTCCCCGTGACCTTGACCTTTGACATCTGGATGACTTTTTTTTTTTCCTGACGCAAGCTAACGTGCCGGCGAGGCCCTTTTTACCCATTGCGAGCAAATCGGACGGTAAACGAAAAAACTAGAGGGTACACAATCTGGTATCGAAGCTTAAAATCTCGTATTCGTCCCCGTGACTTTGACCTTTGACCTATAGGTGATTTTTTGTTTTTCCTGACGTAAGATGGGGTGCCGTCGAGTCCCTTTTTGCCCATTGCGAGCAAATCGGACGGTACACGAAAAAACTAGAGGGTACACCATGCTGGTACCGAAACTTAAAATCTCGTATTCGTCCCCGTGACCTTGACTTTTGACCTCTGGATGACTTTTTGTTTTTCCTGACGCAAGCTAACGTGCCGGCGAGTCCCTTTTTGCCCATTGAGAGCAAATCGGACGGTAAACGTAAAAACTATCGGGTACACAAGCTGGTATCGAAGCATACAATCTCGTATTCGTCCCCGTGACCTGGACCTTTGACCTCTAGGTGATTTTTTGTTTTTGTTTTCTGACGCAAGCTGGGGTGACGGCGAGTCGTTTGAGCCCCTTTGCGATTAAATCGGACGGTAAACGAAACAATTAGAGGGTACCCCGTGCGATGACATTTCAGTGACCTCTGGAGGTCAAACCATTTGTCCTAGGTCAAAACGGATTGCATATTCGTGCATAACTCGATGAGATCTACCCATATGCTAAGTTTGGAGAAAATCGGAACTCCACGCTGAAAACGAATACGAATACGACGCTAACTTGACGCACATGGCCAAACTTACCTTCAGAAGTATTCTATTTACCCAGGGGGGTGTCATCCCTATCTCCGTAACGTGTCCACTTCTACTTATGACGTCACCCCAGTAGTCAATTCTGGCGCATGTCATCTGCAGTCGGTTAAAACTGTTTTTCGCAAATAACTTTTTGACAATTTTTTTTTCTCGACTTTTTGATACAGCAATGATTTTGATGTCATCGTGTTTGCCTCGTCAGAACACGTCGATTCATACAAATTCCATGTGGTTTAGGTCAAATAAAAATTTCATCGAAGGGGCGGGGCATAGAGCCTCAGCTGGTGACCGCCGAACCGCAGGGGGACCGTAAACAAGGCCCTGACCTTTGATGACCTCTAGTGACCTCAATATTGATCTGAGCCTAAAATGATCCAGAAGATTTCGATTTGCCTTGTTTTGAGCTTTTCAACGCTGTCTTTTCCTTTTTCGTAACATTTTTACTTTCCGAGTTAGATGATATTTATTTCTCCCGAAATAGCATTAACTGCAATGGTGGAGGCCGATGGATCCACATGACGTCACGCTCTGACGTCATGATCACACAGAATCGCCAGATGACTCTACCTCCTATATATGGCCTTGTATTTACCGTGCTTCAGACAAGGCTTATATATGTCCTTGCCTTCGGATTGTGTCTTGCGCCACTAATGTTTCTTTTGCCTATGTCGATTGCTACCAAATTACTTCCATATTTTTCCACCAAAGAATTACTTTTATCACAAAGATAAAAAATAAGGTATCGTTTAGTCATTAACGATCACTTTTTGAGTGAACCTTTTGGGGGGGGGGGGGCAAACAGGCCACTTTGGGCTTGGGGGGGGGGGGGGGGGGCGACCGCCCTAAATGCCCCCCCCCCCTGGATCCGCCAGTGGACTGGTGGAGGGGGGGGGGGGGGGGGGGGGTGCAACCTCGGATGGGCCCAAGAGGCTCTGTGTTGCAGTTTTCATTATGTCTTTGTCTTTATTTCCTTCGCGCTCGGTCGTTCATCGCCAGCTACTGCGCCTTACTGGCTATTATTGTTATTGAAAAATCCTTTGGTGATTTTGCGCACCGTTTGCAGTATTTATTTACTTACGCATTTACTGACAATGTTGGGGTTGTAATTTTTGAGGATACAATTGTAGCTACAACCCCGAGAGTATATAAAGTTCTACCAATGGCTCCAAACATATCGCATGCCCCTTCTGGCAATACGCCGATAGTAGTGTGTGTGTGTGCCTGATAATACAACATAAATTGTTTCTATGTACGAGAAGTGTGAACATGCTGATAGTCTCCGGTGTTTTTTGTTTCACTTTATCCGGCTCCCGCCGGTGGTGTATGTACATACAAACAAACCTTCAGCACAACGACATCCAAAACACAACACATATATACGAGATCGCCGAGGTTCAAACACACATACAAACGAGCAAAACGAAAACAAAAACAAAGCACACAATCACAACACTCGCTCGACTCTGCCACATCAAGAGCCTCCGAAAACTCCCATCAGATCGCAAAACATCCTCCAAAAAAAACCGGTGATACGGTGATAATGATCGGTCATATCACTAAGTATAAACTGCCGCACCGGCACACTGGGCCAGCGCAACGGTCAGGGGCGGCAGCAACGACAGCAGCCGCGGCGGCGGCGGCGGCAGCAGTAGCAACAGCTGCAGCAGCAGCACAGGCAGGGAAGGACGGACCAGAGGCAGAAAGCCGGAAGGCGGAGGCGTGTATGCTGTATTTTGATGTTTTAATCTTATATTGTATTATGTGTTGTTATACTATATTGTATAATGTGATTTGTATGGTATTGTTATGCTACTATACTTCGTTGTATGTTATTGTTATGTTATTATACTTTGTTGTATGGTATTTATATATGTTACTATACTATATTGTACAATACTATATTTATTACCATGTAGTATTGTATTGTAATTATATATTCTTGTACTAATATTGCGTTTTGTTGTTGCAATATCAATCATATTTATTATGTAGTATATATTGTTATACTATATTGTTTTTTTTTAATTTCAGTTCACCTGTATGTGAATACGTTTCATTGGCCCCCACTTCTCTTCAAATTTATCCAATTTGTTGGCTACTCTAGCTGCGTTATATTCTATTTCGGCTTCCCATTTTAACTTATTCTTTAAGTGTGTAACGTTTGGCTGTGTTTCTTTATAGCGTGCCTCGTAAATGACCATTTTTGCTAATGTTATTATACAGGTCTCAACTGCACTTAACTTTGTTGGAAAGAACCACGTTTTGGTATCTACATTCAAGTTTATTTTGTATTCTCTCGCTAGATACGTTTTAATAGAATTGATGAAAGATTGAACTCTGGGGCAATGCCAGTACATATGAGCTATTGTTTCCAGTACATACCAAGGGACACAGTCACTTTGAAAGCACTTTTAAGCACTTTGAAAACGCCAGATGCGAAGCAGAAAACGACAATGTACGAATGTTTAGAAAAACTTACACTAAAATGTCTCCCGAGATATACATACGAATGGGCCATTACTGTTTTACAGGGAGCCCCAGTTCGCGCAGCTTATCGACTGAGTCGATGCGCGAGCTGGTGCCAAACTTCTCTGCTTTGAAGTGCACGTGTCCCTACCTTGTATAGACGGTGTATATCTTCTTTTGCTTCTTTGCCTCTAGAAGAGAGCGGAAGATTTGGCTCTTGTGTGCCGTCAGGCTCTCGTTGATGAAGAGCTCATCGCGTCCCGTCAGCTCCAGTCGGCGCGTCATCAGCTGGCCGCGCACACTGCCCGCCCCAGAGCGCACGAAGCGAACGATCACTCGGTGGTTGGGTCCTGGTAGGCGGTGCGCTCTGTCGATGTCGTCGTCCGTGATGACTAGCCCGGGCAGCCGTGCCCGGACAACGCCGATGACGAGCTTGTTGATGTCCTCCGCCTCACCCGCCCGCCACACGCCGCCGGGGCGCCCAGACTTCGCACCGCCCCGCACACTACTGGCTCCCGCCCGCTCGTCCGGGCCGGCTGGACCGGCGGTGTCTGTGCCCTGGGGCGCTGACCCGCCGGCTGGCGGCAGAGGCGCAGCCAGGCGCGAGCCGCGCTGGGGCGCCAAGGCGCGGCCGGAGAGAACGAGACATGGAATACGAGAGTTCATCTCCGCGCTTTCGGTCCTCTCGTTCAGTCTCTTAACTTCTTCGCGTGTCTCTTTTAGTTCGGTAGCCATCTTCTCTAGTTCAATGTCCTTTTCGTTCACATGTTCTTCCAGGTCTCTGATGCGGCCGCTGATAACTTCAAACTGTGACTGAAGAGTTGTCTTGAAATCGTGCAGCTCCTTGGAAAGAAACAGCGACAGACGGCTCTCCATTTCCTCCACGGCATCTTCGATCAGCTCTTTTACTTCACCTGATGTCCGGCGAGTTGATGATTCGGGTGGTCTGCGCTTGCACATCGGTGCAGAGTCTCCCGACTCTGAGCGGTCTCGCTTTCCTGCTCCGTCGTCGTAACTTCTGACGAGTTCACCGACAGTGGAGCCTCCTCCGAGCGATTTGGTGGTTTCCGCTCCGATTCCACCACCCTCACCGCCACCCGCGTCAGACATCGAGGCTCAGTGCTCTCCGATTATCACAATAGCAAAAAGATTCCGGCACCACTGGCACTGCTCGTGATCGGCCGCGTGCGCCTGTGCGGAGCGCGGCCCGGAGCGTCCGACTGCGCCAGAGGTCACCGGTCAACTGAGTCTCCGGTGGTTACCTCCAACACCACACATGCTAGGCCGACCTGTCAGGGTTAGCAACGTTTTACCAACATGGTTGGTGTCTAACAATTAGTCACAGAATGGTACGATCGGCAAATTATTTCCATGATACATCCGAGATCAACGCAGCACGGTAGCGTGCATGTAAAATTAAGCCCTCCAGTAAGACGTGAATCATACGGAAATACCCAAACCATGCATCATTCACGTCGATCATGGGCACCAAGGATCATATTGTACTCCGATGGTACGTGACAACTAGCGGAATATGCCTGACTAGCGACTAAACCCCACACCTCTCGTAACCCACCTGAACACACTAGCCTTGCTAGAGTCGTTTCTGATTACCAGGCAGCCTCCGCCGTTGAATCCGTCTTCGATGGTGTGGTAGACTTCCCAGCCGGGCTGTGATGGTTCCAGGCCGGCATCGCAGACCAGTTCTATCCTACGCTGCTCGGCCACCCTCCCTAGCATCCTGAGGCACGCAAACGAGTCTTGGATAAGTTGATTAAAGGAAAATGTTCACCTTTGTATCTATATTTCTGCATTATCTTATGCAACATGTATGGTATTATATTGATAGTCTCAATTTAAAAATGAAATCAAAACTTTTTTGTATATCGAAAATTCTTTCTGGGGGAAATAAAAAAAGGTACATACACTTCTTTCGGAGTTCATGATCGGTGTTTTCCCTTCACTATTGGAAGCGCGGCATAACTAGCGCCTTTCTTTCAATCTGTTCAACGTTGAATAACTCGTTGAATTACCTCTCAACAAATCGCTGACACTAAATATGTCGCCGTTGGGTGCATACTGCGTAGTGCATAAGTGAACTTCCGATTTAATTGCCAGTTTCTCCATTGTTTGTTGATTTTTGTTTTGTGTGTGAAAAATGATTATTTGTAATGATAAGCTAAAGCATAGTGGGTTTAGACAGAGAAATACAGCCAGATAAAAACTATACAAAACTCCTAAAGTTGAAAATAAATGAACCAATTTGCAAAAAAAAATGAGGATCGCAACTGTAGCGAGCCACATTTTAAAATTACACCCTAAAGAAACAAAGCGGTGTACAAATATAAGTAAAAGGAGAGAAACTTTGCAAAGCCTATATATTTTTCAAAATTGAACATGGAAAGAACGGCGGCCGTGTGGACACCAGAAGCTTCCGACAGTGCAGACACCGGCTAAGGCCACCCACGCATACGACAAACACACAAGTCAAAAACCGGACACCGGCGGGGTGTCGTTGTTAGGGGCACACCCGGCCCATGAAACGACGCTGTTATACCGACCCAGCGACCCCGTTAGACGTGGAGCGTCAGCCGGCCCGCCCCGTCACGTACGGCGCTCGGCAGAAGCCTCTACGCAGGATCTGACCTAAATAACGTCATCGAGCGCCGGTCAAAGACCGCCGCAGGCGCCCACCGGGGCCGCTGCAGCCAGTTCCGGCGGCTGCAGCCGCCCTCCGGCAGCTGCAGCTACGCTGGATGGTCAGAAGGACCCATAAGGAGGCAGCAAGCAATGGGTCGGGGCGGCGGAATCGGCTTCCGACCGCCGCAGGCATCCACGGGCCGCTGCAGCTAGGTCAGGCTGGAGAGAGGGGATTGGGGAGCGAGCAGGGACGGAGGAAGGCTGGGGCCGCGGCTCCTCGCCGCGAGCCTCAGTCTCAGAGGTGATTAGTCACGAGAGACGGGAGTGAGGAGTGACTGAGGGAGGTTGGCTGTGGCTCCGAGGCGCGAGGCGAGGAGTCACGGCTCTGAGTCTCAGAGGTGAAGTTGGTGACAAGCCGAAGGACTGGGACCAGGAAGATTTGTTGTTTGTTTACTTTGCTAAATTCGTACGGATTACAAGAAGCCGTGTCAAGTACCATCACAAGTCAGGTTGCAGAGGCAGACTCAAGAAAGTTAGGTCGGTGATGGCCTTCAAGATTTGCTGTTGTTTAGTTCTGTAAATTTCATACTGGAGAAAGGAGCCGGATATCACATCAAGTAAGGTCGGAAAGTCTGTACAATCCGTATACCCTCCTTATATCCCATGCTCAGTTAATTTGTTTGTGCATCTCAATACCATCAAATGTAAATTGCAGAGTCTTTTGGCCGTTTTCTTTTTTAACTCCCTTGCCATTTGGTCATTGGTTGGTCATATAGTCGCGGTATGATAATTTGTGTTGTGTGTCAGTGCCGGGGTGCAGCGAGCTCTAAATTATCATTGATGGGTTACCTGGAATGTATACGGACCATTTTTGTTATAGCTTAAGACTCCTATATTGTTTGACTCATTAGACGCAGGAGTATCTCGATTATGTTTCAATAATATTGTTGTAAACTTTTGTTCGTCGTGACCCTCAGTCTAAAATTTGCTAGCTCGAGTTAAAAGTTTCATTCTGATCCGTTATGACTGATAGGGTGCCTTTTTTGGAGGGGGCGGGGGACGTCATCTTCGTAATGCAACCAATTATCGAGGTTGGCCAATGCTGTGGTGGTTGGCGTTTGCATATATTTGACTACTGATTTGACTGATCGAACTGGCGCGACTGATTTGACTGTTTTCACTGATTGGGCTGACTTGACGTTACTCGAGCGGGTGTATATATGAAGACTTGTTTTATGCCCACGGGACAATTGATAAGCTATTGGTACACCATTATTGTAAATAAACCCTTGCCACTTGTGTGAATTCCCTATTGCTATAATTCGGGATTGGGACTGAAGGGTGACTGAGGAAGGAATATCGATGAGCGACTGATAGAGCGCCAGATTGAGAGGGAATTAACGTAATATAATTAATAATATTAACGTAATAATATCTATGTAGGGACAAGCCATGTTGTGACTTCAATACTTACAAGGCAGGGTAATGCAATTTTTGCGGCTCGATGTGATTAAATATTTAATTCCAGGTTCCGAAGTTTAATGTTTGTTTTGGTGAGCAATGTTTACTGATATATTGAAGGCCAACTGTTTCTGGTAAAACCCGAGTGATGTGATAATTTATGTGAAATACCTGT